>VYYJ01001477.1:0-30404 GCA_021029165.1 Cyphoderus albinus | reverse complement strand
ACTTCTCTTTCGCATACATTTTTAGCAAATACGCCAAAAGTACGAACTCAAACCGGTGCCATCGCTGTTTTCGTTTCATTTCAAGAAAATGGAAGGCAACATCTAACAAGAAGAAAGGGAAGACGAAATCGGTGGGGACTTATCAGTTTAATTAAAATAATTTAAAATTTTATTTACCTTCCCACTCGCAAAATTTTTTCTAGAAAGACTCAGTCAAATCTCCCAACGTACGTGATATTATATAATTTTCACGTTTTCGGGTTCGCACTCATTCGCTACCAGCTGGAGCAGACTACTAAAATGATAATATTTCCATTTTCGGTCTCTCTTGTCTTATTCTCTGCGCAGCAGCATGACAGCAAAGGAAACTGTTACATTCCCTTTTCATCTTCAACTTGATTCAACTTCTCCCACTTTCCTTTCTTCTTGCATTGCATTGCAGCAGGAGCGTAGGCTATGTTACAGTAAGAGGAAATGGCAAATGTCACGACTGCTTATTCATGCCCAACCGAGTCCAACAAACAGACAAACACTCGCTCAGACCGCTTCGTTTTATTATTCCCAGACGTGCTCCACATTCATTTCTTTAATTTTCACTCCACTTTCAGAATACCTAGATTGCAAATTACCATTGCATGTACCTGTCCACTCCACTTCAGTAACTTCTCCTTAATCTTAACTAACCACTATTATAACTGTACAGTTATTATTATTATCTTCAGTATTATGCGACCCCAGTGGATTTTTCCTAATTTCTTCAGAAATAAATATTTTTCACACGAACAAACCCAACGAAACGTGCCAACCAGTCCAAGATTCTAGCTGTAGTACGTATCACTTCATTTGCATAAAGGACAGGTTAAAGTTGGCGAGGGTCTTGCGGTGTTGTTGCTTGGTCTCACTTGGCTTCTCACTTTCCCAGTTTTTACTTTTCTTAGCTTCATCTCGAAAGATGCATATTAATAATTTTAATTTATTCACTTTTTAGCATTCCAGTGTTACCCTTTTACCAAAATGGGCATTTTTAAGTAGAAAGAAAAGAAAGCGACACTTGCCCAAGTTGACTTGGCTAATGATCATGCTCATTTGAACCCAAACACAAAACAACTGTCGTTTAACGACGTAATTTATACGCACTGAATATTAATTAATTACAAGAGGAATTTTTCTGTTGCATTAAGGAATGAAAATGAAGAAGCCATGAAAGAGTAGTTTTAGAGGTTTAAGTAAGTGAAGGTTAAAATTAAAGGGCTTGGCAATGGCTGTATAAATTTTCATATTTTTACACAGGAAAAACAAAGAAAATGAAGTGACTATGGTGGGATTGAGAATTGTGATTTCTGCTTTTTACCGGAATGCACTGAATTAACTCTATCTGGGAGTGGGAGACCGACTTAATTGAAATCTGTGTAGTGGTAAAGTTAGCCCTAAAAATCATCGCAATAAATGATCATGGTTCCTTTAAGCAATATAAATAATTCATTTTCTGAATTAAAAGAAAAGTTGAGATTATGGGTTTTGTGCAGTAAGTTACAGTACAGTGACAGTAACAGTAAGGAAAATCTTGGTCGGTGGTCGCCTTTTCTTTGTGGTGGTTCTCATCTGCATTTGTAAACCACTGCTGAGGGCGTGCATTTCTGAAATTAATTCAGCCACAAGGATGAAGGTGAGAGGGTGCAATAATCTAATTGAAATGGGGTTGCTGCCTTCTCCATTAATATTCATTAGCCTAACAGTGTTTTTAATGGGAGAGCTAAAAACTTATGGGGTGGGAGGGTACATATATTGTATATATTCTAGCGTCTAATTTACTTTGAATATTGTTTCAAAAACCAAATGAGAATGTTCACGTGACGAGCGATAAATTGCCTTCTTTAAAGTAGTGCGTATTTCTTAAAAGCAAAAAAAAATCGTTTCATTTCATTCAACTTCACGAAATTTTAGTCCTGCCTCCCACACTCATCTCATCTCATCTCGTTTCCTTTAAATAACGATACGATTCCAAAAATGCAGTCAGCGTCGGCAGATTGTCTCCATCCCATTGTCTGTAAAGTTATTTTCCGGCGGAAGTGATAAATGTGGTACATGAAACGCTAAAAGCAATCACAACAGTGCATCACTTTTTTTGCACAATGAAAAATTAAAGTGTTAAATGAAAGTCGTGCGTCAAATGAATTGTGGTGGGTGGACAAGTTGAACAGTGATAAGAGTAGCAATTTTTCGCCGACTACATACAACAAAAAAATGGTGAATGAATGAAAACATTTCATTCTATACTTTGCTCTGACTTACGTTTTATTGCTAATTTTGATAATAGGAATATGTTTTGATAACAAAGATTTAAAAGATTCTCCACGAATTCGATTGTTTCTGAAACAAGATTTTTCAGTGAGTTTTTTGCAAAATTTCATTACAATAATGTTTTGATATATATTCAGGTAGATTACCTTGTCGTGTCATCTTTCAATGTGTACATTCAATGCGCTGGTTTCTCCTTGTAGTTTCGTATCAATATGAATATCAATTTCAATTTCATCCATTTGCTTTCACATGATCCTAATATTTTCTCATTGTGTACTATCTCTGTACTCTGTACCAGGAAGTTGTCAATTTTTTATGCAAAAGTTCCTCGACCTGTTTCAAAACTTTTGAGTCACTTTTAGCTCTGTAAATTGACAAATCCTTAGATATTATTCGTATGCATAAAAGCTGAAAAAGTTCAGTTACGTTACGAGCTAATCCTTTTTTTGCGGAAGATTAAATGAAATGTCAAATTCGATTTCAGATTTAAAAGGGACTCACTCATTGCATTACAAATCCGTTGTATGAAGATTTGAACAGGGAAAGAGGCAGAGTTTGGGTATGGATTTGCGGAATAATGAAAACAAACAAAACACACAGAGAGAAAAAAATGGTGGATTTTTAGTTTCATTCTTTGATTCAGCAGGAAAGATTTGATTTGGTAGCAGAGCGGAAAATAAATTTAGGTATTCGACTAGATACATACATAGATTTGGTTACATTACTACGTTGTTTTAACATGTTTACTCAGCAGACTTTTTGCGATAAGTACACAATGGAAAACAAACTTTGTTACTTTACATCTCTTTCACTCACTACCTTTTTCCTCTGACAAATATCCGTGCTTTTGCTTAAACTCCGGATAATTCCAACCCGCATGTTTACACCAAGCAGACTCGACTATCATTTCTTCCTCCATTATCATACTCCTATGATTTCCCCTTAAAGATTGAATCAGAGAATTTTTTTCTCTCGAAGAGACTTGTTTGTTTTTCTGAACCTTCCGATCCTCCTTTCCATTTATCTTCCTTTTTATTTTGTCTGCGCCGAACTGGAAAATGGATTTTTTTCCGTGAGTGAAGTGAATGAGAAGTCGGAGTCTAATCGTACAGTTTTGGTAGTATTATATTATACTAACTTTAGCGCTAAAAAATTGTTATTCGTTTGATATTTTTTCTCCTTCCTGCTTGTAGGCACGATCGCCTTCAGCAAAGAATCTCGAATGTAATCGTTTTAATAAAAACAAACTCTTTTCCAATCTTCCTGATTGAAGCTCGATTTTGGTGTTTGGATAGTCATAGTTTAGTACACTTCCGGTGCGTTTTTCTTTAGAAAAGAGTGTTTCAGGAAATGCGTGTTTTATTTTCATTTTCTCTAAGAAAAATTGACCAGGATCTTGTATAAATTAAGCATTTCCATTTGAAATGGAGCAGACGAGTGGAAAAGTGCTCTTACTTTAGACAATTTCTCTTCTTCATTCTCGGCTCTCTGAATTTTCACTGCCATTTTCGGTGGTCTTCGTGATAGCACCTTTTTACCATTGAATAGCAATGAAACGTGCTAAAAATTACATCTTATCAATGAATGGAGTTGCTGGATAAAAAATTCGGGAATCTCAGCTTGGGTTTAGGAATTCGGTTCGACTGGTTACTTTTAGTTCGCTGCTTCCGTCCTTTCGAGTCCATTTAAGCTTAAGGCTGCTCTGCATTGCATTGTGGAGAAAATTCATTTCTTCCGGAAGGGATCTTCTATTTGCTTGGATAGTTTTTTTCTTCTCTTTCTTTGCCTTTCCCTCAAAAAGGTTCTTTTCCTTCCTTCCAAGAAAGCGTGGGAGAGTTTCTTTTACCCAAGAGGTTTTTGACACGGCGTGTGTTCACCTAAAACGAAAAACGGGTTTCTGGCTGGATGCAAAGATTGAATTGAGTCGGTGAAGGAAAGAAAAATAAAAGTAAAAGGAAGGGGGAGCGTGTTACAAACAATTGAAAAGGAAAAACGAAAGATGCTCCCTGAAATGCAAACATTTCACTTTCCTGTTCAAAAATGGATGAAGATGTTGATGGTTTTTGAAATGTGTCCAAAAAATCTATATGACCACGATGGAAACCTTCATTCATCACTATCACTTCCAAAAGTGGAAAATGCCGAGAATCTGATCTTGGTTTATGGTTATGATTATCATTATGTTATGCGTGACGTTTTCTCTGTCCTGTCCTCTCTGAGCTCTGCCTGATTGTTGACCACAACAATGATTTCTACATGTGCCTGTTTCGATTAAGACAGTCTTGAAAGAAACGGCGTTTCAAAATGAATGACCTCGTCGAATAACGTCGAATGCAATTTACTTTTGGATGTGCTTTCCAGACGTGTGAGAAAAGAGACAATTTATTTAATGGACACAATGGACGCACTCTTAGAATAGTCTGGGAAATCGGGGCTTTTGAGATATTTACAAGGCATACAGGATGAAAATTGAGCCATTTCTTTTTTACCTCTCTCTTGAGAGAGACACTTACAAGGAGAAGTTGAAACTGTTTTCTAAACCCCGTGAAAGTGAAACCGAGCGACACGTTTACTGCTCTGGAAGGAGCCCGTTTTGAAAAGCGATTTTAAAAAGTGATCTCAGGTGCAATTATAACCAGCACAGGAGTATGTAGAAACTGGATTAAAACAAGTCTAGTCTTAGCTTTCTCCAGGGGTGTTCATTGCCCATAAATATTTTAATGGCTCTCTTGCAATCAATATTGAAGCAACAAAAAAGACAAGAATCAAGAACCAATGAACTGTGTTCCAACTCGGTTTTTCTTGGAAAAGATGAAGTGCCCAGAATTGTTAAAAGGAAAATGTCACGGTGGAGGTGGACGTGGACGTGGAGGTGGAAAGTGTAAAAAACTGGGAATTGCGCTTAGGAGAGACACACACATCTTATAAATATTAGAGTAATAAATTTCCGGAGAAAGGACAAAGTGGCGAGCATGTGTCTTCTTCAAGGACTGCTCTGTCTCACTTTATTCGATAGAAGATAGAAAAGAAGTGGTCACGAACACTGCTCCATTAAATTATTGCCATCTGGCTTTCTCCTTAAATGGATTTACCTAATTTTATTACCATCACTGCACCTGTGGTCCTTTTCCCACTCTCCTCTGTAATCCTGACCTTTTTTCGCCTTCAAAACCTAAAAATGCATACCGAAGCAAACTCGTTCGTGGGTTAGAAATGTCAAATATGATTAATTAAGATTAAACTTTTAAAGTGTATTTTTTATCTGTCTGATCGTAGGAATGATAAGTTCGAGTAAATCATCAGAATCGGAATAATAACAGCAGATTGAAAAATCGGAACGAAAATGTCCCTTCCGCCGTTGGCCGGAGGAGACCACGCAAGTAAGTCTCTGTTAATAATAATTATTTATCAAGTTAACTTTAACTGTACTAATCACCTAATTATTAATTGTTATTTTTAACTATTCAGTTCTGAGCAGCGAGTTCTGTTCCGGTTACACTGACATTGCGGGAGTCTGGAACACGGGTTTCTACTGCCCTCAAACTGGCTCCAATCACGCTGTCTACTGCTGCGGCACTCCCACCTACAAATATTGCTGCACGGACAAACCGACGAATGGAACGGGTTCAGGGGTCGTGGAGCTTCCAACAACTGTTGGAGTATCTGAGGTTTTTGGAAGTGGGAGCGACATCAGTGCTGGTGGAGAAAATGGAGGTGGAGATGGCGGTGGATCGATTATTGGAGGTGAAGCAGCTGGAAATGACTACTCGGGTGCAACCAGAATGCGACCAATGGATGAGAATGGGGATTTCAACCTGAGCGGTAGCGACCTTTCTTCGTTGAATCTCTCAGAGTGAGTTTTTATTCATTTACAATAATCAATTAAAATAAAGTAATTAAGTTAGTAATTATATAGTTATCTACTTGTGACACCGAAATTGATTTAAAATTATGGTAAAAGCTCTTTTAAACTCGGGATTGTAGATTGTGTAGATAATTGGATTGAGTCCAGAGTTAACATATCCTAGCCATGTGACACTTTGAAATAGCCAGAATGGAACGTGCTTGTCTTCGTCGTCCGGCCAGAACTCCACAAGAATCCCGCTCACCAAATAGATCACTGTGAAGGGTGTCCAGCAAATGATAAATGCGCCAATGATAATTCCCAGCGTCTTCGCCGCCTTCCTTTCCTTCGTCAAGGAGAATCGCATTTTCTCCCTGAGAATATTTTCTATCTGCTCGGAATGCTTTTTTCTCCCCCTGTTCGAGCAACAATTTTCGTCCACATCTACCTCTGCCTCACAGTTACTCTTCTGCTCCGCGTCAAAAATCATCGCATCTTTTGTTGTGTCCGTTTCAGTGGAAGCCTCCTCCACAATGTCACCGGAAGATGCTTCTTGGTCGACTACCATCACTGGTGGAACCAGCGTCAGCGTCTTAGTTTTATTGGGGTTCTCATTGTCGTCTGCTGTTGTTTTTGATTTCGCCGAGACACACGCGATCTTCGCCCTCTGCCTCAGTTTGCTCCTGATTAGGAGAAAGATGCGGAAGTAGAGACCGACCATGATGGCCGCGGGGATGAAGAACGCCCCACTCGCGGAATGAATGATGTAGCCGAGCTCTCGCGTCAAGATGCAATCCATGTTGTAAGGGTCCTCCACTTCCCCCCAGTCGTTCCAGCCGAGCACCGGGGCCGAAGCAATCCACAGTGCAATGAGCCACAACGCCCCGCAAACAATCAACGACATTCTAATGGTTCTCGACTGCGCATAAGAAACTCCCTCGTTGATGCTCCGAAATCGGTCCACGGCGATCGCAGAGATGTGGAGGATGGAGGTGGAGCAGAGAGTCACATCCGATGTGAGCCAGATGCGACACAAAACTGTGCCGAGTCTCCAGCGAATTATCATGTCCGCAACGTTCAGCGGCAGGATGAACACTCCAACGGCCAAATCGGCAACAGCCAGGGACAAGATGATCATGTTGGAGGGAGTGCGCAGGGCACGCTGGGTGAGCACTGCGACAATCACCAGCAAGTTGCCAAGAATTATCTCGATTATTAGAAAGGTCATCGGGATCGTCGTCACCAAAATTTTCCACAGTGGCCACTCAGCGTCTGGGTCCTGCACGACGATGTCTTGTGGACGAGGCTGGAGGTGAAAGGAGACATTCTGCAGCGACAAGTGACGATTACTTGTAGAAAATATGCTCGTGTCTTCCATGATTTAAAAATCACTTTGAAAATTATTCAAGATTTAAATATTTTGAATTATAAAAAACTTTGCTCCAGTGACAAAATGTATAAAATGCAACATTAAAGAAAGAGGATGACTGCGAGTGCGACTGATAAAAATGACCACGAATTCCAACATTCAAAGTCATAAAATGATAAAAAATAAAAAATTGCATCATGATCATGAGTGAAGTAATACACCATTCATACTACGTATTTATGTCCAATGCAGTTGGCTTAACCTAACCACTTGCGATTGCCACAAACAGGAAGTGTTTGGTTGGAGCAAACATTTTGATTACTTAGAATCTATGCGTCACTTCTTTTCATCATTTAACCATATTAAATTAGATCACAACTTTGTTTGTTCTTGTCAACAAAAAATAAAGTGCTTCACTGTACATAATAATTAAATGTAGATAGTTTATAATAAACTTGTTTGATCAAAAATGATAATTATAGCAAAATTATGATGAACAATTTATTCATTTGAAGAGGTTGTTAGCTATGTCTTTACTAGAAAATGTATGCACTTAATTGAGTAATGCTATTGTAGATGATTTCTCCATCCCATTAATAAAAATCGATTTTCTTTGATTTTCTGTGTGCCAGTGTGCCAATCATTTTTGGAGTGGCGTGTGGAGTTGCGGCCGTGCTGATTCTCGTGATTCTTGCTGGCTTCTACCTCACCTCCTGCTGTGCTCACTATCACCAGCTACACCAGAACCGGAAACGACGCTCCTCTATGTCTGGTAAGTAATAAAAGCTTATGTACGGCATAACATTTACAAGTTATAAGGATAGCAACTTACTTGAGTACGTGTATTTTTGTCTCTCAGGAATTTACCGTGGTGCAACCACTGCCAATACATCGACAACCAGTGGCCTTGTGAATCTCTACTCACCCACAAATTCAGCTGGAGGAACGGTTGGAGGTGGACTAAACAGCGTCGGCACTGGAATGCTCTCTTCCGACAACCCGCAAACCTACATCGTGCACCACCACCATCACAATCCTCCAGCGAGTCCCGACTCCTGCTCCACGAGTGCAGACCACTTCCAAATGGCGGGAGGCAGCTCGAGCCTTGTCACAACTCCGCTGGATATCGAGTGGTCCTCCACCGCTCAGTATCTTCAGAAGCCGCAGCAACCTGTCACATCCTCTTCTGCTTCACAACTCCAATGCCAGCAACAGCAGCATCCACAGTCTCTCAACTTTCTGAGTAGCGCTGGAAGTAATCATATCGACAATCGAATTCACTACACCGTTCACCAAACGCAAAATCGTCTCGCTGTTGCACTCACCGGAAGTATGAATCGCCTGAGTGACCGCGCGAGCCCTTGCCCATCGACGCCATCCTCGTATCCTGTGAATATTCCACTGACACCCCCAGACGGTTACAGTTATCCCCGCCAGATAGCCCGAGGTCTGTCGCCACCGCCACAGTATTCTTCATCGATTCTCGCGAGAGCGGACTCGCCGCCGTATTACCCTTGCTATGATAGCAGCAGTAGCAACACCACGGACAATCTCCAGCAGCACAATTACCTGAGTCGAACTTCGACGCTTCCAATAAGCTTAACAAAGAAACCTCCAATGGGGTGCAATCGTCCTCTGTTGACCTCGCCAGGACCCTATGGCTCCAACCTCCCCACGCCGCAGCAGCCAAAGTCGATCCTCAGAACGTCACAAAATTACAGGAGGGTTGTGACGAATGAGACGCCGCCGCCGATACCGTCGCACAGTGAGGCTTCCACCGCTGCATTCTTTGCTCCAATTTATCTCGGCAGTAACAACAACAGCCTGGAAGGTGCCGCAGGTGCTTTGGGAAGTGGGAACATCGCGTACAGGAATGTGGACAGCCGCACCAACCTGAGTAGCCAGCCCCTCCTCCTCCTGGAGAGCAACGGGCAGCTTACTGGAGCACAAAGTGACAATCTGGGGGATGACGACGATGACGAATTAAGTGAAGCCCACTTGAGGCAACAGCAACAGCCGGCCGTGCGCAGGGCGAGTATCAGCACGGGCATTAACACGAATGTGACGGGGGCGGGAGTGGGCGTAGAGGTGGAAGAGGAGGATGAGAGCAGAGATCAGTTTGACATTCACGACATTGACTCGGATGCCTTGAGCAGACTCATCGAGCTCGATCTTGACTCAAAGCTTTAAAAATATAGTTGTGACAATGTGTGCGAAAAATGTCTGTAATCTTATCATCCAAGCATTTGTGTTAATTAATTGTTAATCAAATCAGTTAGCTACCTTACTTTACCTTTATTGCTAAAAGCAAAATCAATCAAGTTTATTCATTATTCACAATCACAAAAAAGCTCATGCTGCATTTACCTTATCGAACAAAATAAATTTACAAATCTCGAAATCAGTGTGCGTCTGTGTGTGTCAGTGACCAGTGAGCTAATTAACTAAATAATTTTAAGGGAAATTAAATTAGTTAACTGTTAAAACTCGTGCTGTGAAAAGAGTATCAAAATATAATTGTTACAATAATCGTTAAATTAGATTTAAAGAAACGTTTGTACTATTTGACATATTTGTGCATTGTATACTAAATAAATAAATACTTTTATCTATCAGAGGCTAAATGGAAATAAAATTTCTAAAAATTCGTTTTTTTCTCACTTTTTAAACAAAATTCACCGTAAGAAGTTTACACCTTTCCAATTGCATTTGTTAGCAAGTGCCTGTTTCTCCCAGAGGATCAATCTACAATCTACAGTGAAAGCATGCAACTAAACGAGTACTGTAACGGCAACAAAGGAAGTTTTCAATCCGTTGGATGCTGCTGCAGTGAGCTGCGAGGTTTTAACGATTACCTTCCATTCGAGCTCCAGTTTCAAAGCGACACCGGAAGAGAGCACGGTTTGTACTGAAGTTCTCTGTTCCATCCAACCCCAGTAAATATGTTCCAGATAAATCTCGTGTTTCCCCTGGATTTCTTTTTTTGTCTTCTAACTAAATACTTTCTAGAGTCTAGACTGCATTTGGATGAATTGCATTAATACAACACGTCATTCATAATCAAATGGAGGTTGGATTTCGCATTGGCAGCGGAATGCATTCTGCAACAAAAACATCAAACTTGATCCATTCAGTGAGTGAGAGAGGCAGGTCGATTTCTATCCGAAGCAATAATTTCATTTGTCTTCATTAAGGGAAACTTTTCCTGGGAATTATTTTCTTCACCGTCATTGGATTTTATTATTTTTCCTCTCCGCCTATCTCATTCTTTCATTCATTTTCTCCCTTTGTGTCCTAATTTCTTGATTGTGATACTTTCTCCAATCTATGGCAAGCTTTAATATCCAGTTCTTTTCTTTTCTCACTCTCCGCATCTCTCTGCTAATGAAACAGTTGACTTATCGGATTTTTTTCCCGGTTTCATTTGTTCCGCCAAACTTTCAACAATGAATGAATGAAAGACATGCTGATTTTACACAATCGCCTTGTCCTTTCTCTTCCTGATTCTCTCTGCGACGACTTACTTGATTACATCAAAAAAGCTCGAGTCTAGTTTCAGTCAAGTCAAAGTGTTTTACATTACATCACATCGCGATCACGCATTGCACAAAGCACAACAGTAACAAAACGTAAAAATTCTATTGGCTCAGCTTTTATTTTCCCGTCAACTTTGGCATCATCATCATACGAAATTGGCATCATGTCAAGGAAAATCGTGCACACAGGCAAATCTCAGAAGGAGCATTTTCTTTCTTCTGTCATGTTGCTCACACGAGTTTTCCCTGTGATACTTTTCCAGGCTTTTTTCAATATTTACAAGTGCGCCATTTTATTTTTACATCTTACATCACCACAACTTGAAAATCAATGTACAGACAAAAAACTGGTCGTTTTTTTCTTTAAAGTGACTTTTCTCACTGATTAATGGAGAAACGTCCTCAACTTTATTTCCTAATGATTTCGCCATTTCGTTAATACAAATAAGGACGATGAGGATGGCACTGATGGAGGACGCGTATAAAATATAAATTAATAACATCCATTTCCATCCCGCTCATTACCAATGCTCGAGAACTACCACTCCAGTAAATAAACGTCCGTTTCCTCTTCTGAATAGGAAGGGAAGAGACGAATAAAAAGAGAAAGAAAATAGATTGCCTGAAATTACGCAATAATGAGCTCAATCGACTTACTTAAGTTAGCTTTGTGATGTGGAGTGATGATGATAATGACGAAGTCTATTGGAATTATGTACATATTCTATAAAAAAGTATTCTATAATGGAAAGAAAAAGCCACAGCCGCAAACAGCCTGCACTGAGAGTAAGTAAAAGTGAAAGTACTTTTTTCTTTCAAGAAAAAGAGTTTGATGTTGAGTCAAGTGAAATCTTTCCTCGTTTATTTTTTCCTTCCCTTCACATTTATAACGCTCTCGGTTCACTTGAGGAGAAAGCGGAAGGAAAAATGCATGTGGCAATAAAAACATGGAGAAAGCTTGGAAAAGCTTCTCTTCTGCCAGAGTGGAGTGCACCAGCTTTTTTCACCTGACATTTTGACAAGTGCGAAGAAGCAAAAGTGGGAAAGAGGCTTACGGATTTGCTCTGCACACCAATACCAAACCAACCAACACTATGATGAGTAAAAATCCAGCGAGGAAAGTTGAATGAAGTGTATAGACTATAGACAGAAAGGTAAACTTTCTCCGTGTGTGTACAAGTATAAAAAAGTGTATTGCGGTAATGGCTGTTGTTGTTATGTTCCAGCTTTGCTCACGGTGGTTGTATTGTTATTGTATCATGGTATCATAAAAAAGAAAGAATTTCCATGTTCTCGACACGAATCCAGACTGTGGTTATTTGGGTGTCCTGCTTGCTTGCTTCAGGTTCTGGTTGTCACCTTGTTCAAAACCATCAACATACTCGAGTTAGTTGTGTTTTGTGTTGTATGTGTACCGGAAAATAAATGGAAAGTTTATTTTCCCTGCTTCTTGTCGTCATCATCATCGCATCACCACTACCACCTCCACCACCACCACCGCCATCACCATCATCAACAGCACGAAAATATTTACTCACCTTGCCTTGTCTTCTTCATGTCGTCTCGCAGTTTTCCGAGCTTTATTTTCAAACCGGGAAAAGAAAGGAAGGGAGGAAGAATGCATAATAAAATATAAGCTTCCGTAAAAGTCTACTTGAGAATTTCTCCGGCAACATTTTCCCTCGCTTGAGTTGAGTAGATAGTACGTAACAGCAGCAGAGCTGAAGGAGAAACGTAAACCGTAATCTGGAGGTAACGAGGAAGAAAAGTAAAGTCCTTTAGAACTTTTCCGTTATCGTGACTGTTGGAAAAAAATTGGAGAAAATATTTTTCACTACTTGCTTACTTACCTACCTACCTACTTGATAACTACTCTTTACCTGAACAAGTGGTAAAGTAAAATACTTTTAAAATGTTATCTTCTGCTTTCACTTTCACCGAAATTCTTTATTCCGGCTTTAAATGTTTTTCCGCTGAGGATTTCCAAAATTGCAAATATTTAGAAAGCTAACAAGTTTTAAAAGCCTGCCTCAGAGATGACACATAAAAATGAAAATTATGAATGGTTAAGCCGTTTTGCTGGGGGTGGGAACTTGCGACGTTAAGCATTAATTTCCAGTTTTTTTTCAATCACGGACGCGAAGGTAAAATAAACAGAGTGTTTAGTCTGGCCGAACCTGTCCATGAACTCATCTTCGTGGGTGGTCTGTCTAAGGGGAGCTTTTATAAATAAGCGCTGTATCATTTTGTGAGGGTGTCACGTTATTTTATGCTTATCTTGTTTGTTTACCACTTCAATTTGCAGTTTTCGTCATTTCTCTCAACGACATTGTATACCTCATAAAGTTGGCGCAATAGCGAGTCCCAAATGCCACTTTTCCCTTTCTCGCCTCTCTTTACAAAACAATCAATCGACACTTCTAAATTTTTAATGCCAATGAATTTTCCCGTTCAGGTAGTGCAGTAACTGTAGATAGGTGGATAGTATCATATTGCATTGTATTACATCCCATTACAACGCACCTGAACTTTCACTTTTATGCCTGTCTCTGTTCCCCTTTATGGACGCAGTGGGCAGCTTTACTCTCTTTCATGTAGATGTGGAGGAGGCGAACGAGGATACTTACATAAAAGTAATGTGATGTGATGCCATGTCAAGGTCGTAAAATTTAACGGTTAACTTGCCTTGTCCCAACCGCTCAACTCACAACACAGCGCAACAAAAGAAACCAAGTCTGCCAGGCACGTTAAAAGCACGGCTTCATTTTTTTGGGTCAACTGCTCAATTTCCATGTGTTTTGTGTTGTGGATGTTTTCTTTTTCTTATCCTGTGGAGTGGTGCCAGATAATGGAGGACATGACATGGAGAGTAAAGAGCAAGTCTAAATTGTAAAACGAGCGAGTCATTTGAATATGAATATGACTTGTTTGTTCGTTTTGTTGTGTTTGGAGAGAAAAATGACAATATTTTTCATGTGTGCACATTTTTACTGCTTTGTACTCTGACCCATTCAAATTTTTACGAGATGAGATGACTTGTACTACAAACCGTTTATTATCTTGCCTTCTCTGCGCAAAAAACTTTTTTTATTTACTTTTTCACTTTTACTGCACTACTATGCAAATGCTCAAAGCAACCACCATTTTAAAGTTAAACTCTCTTAATGACAGTTTTGTCTCCTGCTTTTGACATCTTTTACGCCACTTATGTAAAACACGAGGAAAGAAAAATATGACGAGAAAGTTTTTTGTTTCTTTTTCGCCGTCAATTTTCAGCGCGATAATTTGGCAAAAGAAATGATGGCGCTGTCTTGGCTTGACATGACATGACATGACCAGTGAAATGACACAAGAGGAGGAGATACATAATGATAATAACGGCGTAGAGTCTTGTTTCGTTTCACTCTATTTTTATTGTCTGCATGCAACCATGTAATTTATGCGTTGTCTTCCTGCTTTCTCATTTGTCGCTTGGTGTCGTTCGGGGAAAATTAAAGGGAAGTGGAGAAAGCAGTCATAAAAAGTGATTGTTATGCTCAGTCTCATTCTACTGCATCTACTCCACTTTCCAGTTCTCACGTCACCGTTTATTTTCTTCTTATCGCTTTTTTCTTGTGTTTCTCTCCGGCCTCCTTCTGCTACTTACTGGGGTTGCCACACGCATCTGACAAGCGTGCTAATGAGACTCACAACAATACAAAACGACATTTGCAAAATTCTGGTGGGTGACACAGACACATTTGTAAATACAGTTGTAATGTAAGAAGACACATGTTTTCTACTTTTGCTTCTCTAGTCCTTTTTAAAATGACTGACACAACACAGATGTGTGTGAACTCTTAATTAGCAATTAGGCGAGACTGGAAAATTTTCCAAAACTGCTACAAGCAAAACAAAAAATAAAGTTGGAGAAAAAAGGAAATGAGGGTCTGCTCTAGAAACATTTTGTATTTAGAAAGGGAAGGGAAAGTAAAGCGAGGACATTTTTATCTCTCTCGTCATCACCGTCATCATCAACACGGGGCTTTCTTTGTGTCATCTTTTCTCCGTGAAAGAAATATTAAATGGCATTTGATCGTCTTTTCCTTTTCTTCAGGGCGATTTCCCTTGTCATCCTAATAATTAGAATTATAATAAAAGGATGATGCAATCATTGTGCCTTGTGCATCGAATACAGCAACGTTATAAGAGTACGGTATAAAAATCGGTTGTTCGGCTGGAAGAGATTTTCTTTTCTTTCATTTTATAGCCTTTCCAAAAAAGTAAATGAAACGAGGCGAGAAGAAAGATGAGAAAGGTGGAGGGAAATAAAGTCTCATTAATCATTTCGGAAATAAGGGAGCAGTGACAGGAGATGAGGTTCTCCAGCATTTTTTTCTTTCCCATAAACTTTACTGTACGTAGCTGTGCGCTATTATTTCCAGAGTGTGGAAAGTGACAAGCGGAAGCAGTGCCTGGAGGTGGAGGTGCCTAGAAAAGAGAAAAGAAAAAAATGGGAAAATGAAGGAGGCTGCGAGCTGCTGCTGAGTTAGTAAAGAGTACATTATTTAGACGAGTTAGGAAAAAAAAAGATGATGAGCTGAGTGAGCACATCACTTTCATTCATAGTCTATTATGGAACATCACAATAATGGTACTACATTACACCTCCGTTATGTTATGCCGTGATGTGATGCGATAAAAAATTCAGGCCAAAACCTGTTGTCACCTTGATTGCCTCCGAGCTTTTTTGAAAGCAGGTAAAAAAAAAGATAAAAGTTTTTTTGTAGACAGACAGATGAAAATGAAGACAGGAAAAAGCCTCCCCTTGACAGATGACAGACACTGTCGTGACGATGAGGGATGGGCGAAGATGGAAAAAGTCAGTAATGTCATTTACCCCTTCATTTATTATAAGCACAACATCAAAAATGTCCAGTTAACTTTTAAAAGTGAGTTGGGGCAAACCGAGATGGTGGAATTTTCCTAGGTTAATTAATTAAATTGAGAGTTATAATTAATAGAAATGTTTGCATTCCTATCTGCGGCTAGGTCAGGGTCAGGAGGACGTGGTCTGACATTTGGGGATCTTGGAGGAGCCTGAAGTGGCAGCATGATGTGTTGACGGTAATGCTTCATAAGCATGGGGAAAATAAATGCGGCGAACATCTGTAAAATGATAATTTTATTTTTGGAGCTTTATAAAATTAAATTAATTATGGGATATTCTGATGATAGTTTACCCCTGAAACGGTGGAAGCAAGGCATCTTCCAATGATGACGACATCGAAGAAAATCGTTTCAATGAGTGGATGCCAGTTGACGATGGAAGGTGGCAAATGAACTGGAATAAAACCGAACAGGAGACAAGGATCCTCTTTCCCTTCACTCGAGTCTCTGTCCATTGTGAAGATGTAGACCATTCTCAGGGCAAAAAGTGTTGCTGGAATTTTAAATTATTTAAAATTAATTTTCTAAACTACCCATTAATTAAATTTTGTATATATTGAGATTACTGGAGAATCCGAGTGTGAACTCATTGGCGGAATTGGAAGCGCACATCCTGTCACTTAAGGCGACATAAAAGAGGTTCGACAAAACCGACATGGCAAAGGTCAAGAGGAAGTAGGGCAGGAATTTTATCTTTTTCTCGAGTTTTCCACCTGAACAAAATCCCATCTACAGTTACATATATAATTAAAACTAAAATAAAACATTTAAATAATTACCTAGTGTCATTAAAGTGATAATGTTAAAGTAGATTGGAATCTTCATGAAGTGGAAAAACTGAGCGACGAAAAGTCTCCAATACTGTCCTTGCTTAATTACGTTGTCGGAGCTAGCGCAGATGTCCTCCTCCTTGAAGACTTGGAAATACTCCCGGAAGAAGTACAGGAAAACCTATCCAAATCCAACAATCTTTAAGATTAAATAATTAGTAATTTACTAATGAATACAAGAGCACACCAACCTGAAGCAGTGCGAAGCCAGAAGAAATGGGCGGAAGTTTGTAGAGGAAACTAAAAGTGGTTTCCGGTTCAGGAGGGTCCTCAGGCTTCCTCCAAAACCTGGTCTCGTTGTTGTTCACATCTGGTCGTGGTTCGGGCGTCGGCCTCACTGGAAAAACTCGGGTTACTTTGACCGGTACTCTGACTCGTCTTGAGTCTGAGTGACTTCCGCCACCTCGACTTGCTCGCCTCATTTTCACTGATAAACTTTTAAAAAAAAAATTCATGACATGGTCAAAGGTCAAGTGTATGATTAAGGAAGGCGAATCATTTTATTACCTATAATTAAACTCATTACTCTTGGTTACTCCCTTCAAATCCCCTAAAGGCTCCACAATTTTCTACTGCAACTATCCGATAATTGCAAAAAAGAATTTCCCCTCCCCAATAATAAAAATCATCTTTCCCTAACTCCAAGAATTATTCTATTTTTCTACTACGAGCATATCGAGAACCACACACACACGAGCTAATAAAAGAGCAATTTCTTTCTGCTTTTTTCACTTTCCTCGCAGCCCTTTTCTTTTCTCCGACTTTTTCCCTTGGAGGATGATGATGACGCGGAATGGAGAAAGTAAATCCTCACATTTTCTCTAATCCGGATTTACTTTGTTCGCTACATTACCCCAGATGAATGTACACACGTTTTTATACCTCTTTCCTTTACTCCAGAAGGCGTTTGCTTCCAGACACCAATATAACAAGAACATAAAAAAGAATTTTCTTTTTCTTTCCATCTTGTGTGAACAAGCTCACCATCAAACAGAAATATAAGGTTGATGTTGATGTACATATTTGCAATAATATAATAATAATACTATTTTCACATTACTTACTTTTGCTTACTTCTTCAGAGACTTTTCGTCGTTTCGGCTTATTAGTGTAAAAACCTTTTTCCCTTTTGCTGGCAAATTGGACTTTCAGCCTGGGACACATGAAAAGAAAAGCATCTGAATTTTCTCCGAGTTTAAGGTACATAGATCTTAGAAGATCTTATCTTTGACTGAGAAAACGAACAAAAACCGTAAATGTAATAAATAAATACAGTTGAATTTCGCGTGTCGTACCATGAACCAAATAAAACCTTTTTTTGAAGATTAGCGTTTAGACAAGTTAAATGTGCTTATTAACTATGTTTATATGTAAGAAGTTGCGTCTTATTAGAGTGTGCGTGTGTGAATAAAAAAAATGTGAAAACAAAGTGAAAGTTTATTTTAGGAAAGGCGATTCATGCTTTTGCAAGGCAGTTTAGTTAGTTTATTTAATAATGGAGGAAGCCATTTTTTTGCTTCAGTTGGCTCATTCATTGACACATTGCGTATCGAATGCTCTTGTAAGGTGGTTTAATTTGTTTTCAAGGAAAATAAACTACAAAAGAAATTGGATCTGCTGACGGAAGTAGAAACTCTTCCAAGTTTTTCAACGGAAGGGTAAAAAGCAATAAAAAAAGTTAATTTCATGACATGTGACATGCAACACGCATTAAGAAAACACTTAATTGATTTCTACTTATTGCGTTTATGCTGGAAATGAGTCCATTGAACTTTTGCAATAAATAATCAATACGGAATAACTTTCTATTTTTATTCGCAATATCAGAGCTATTTTTATTCAGTGGACTTCCGCTTCTCTTAAATTACATTCGCGAGCATCCGAGCATCGCCACTCTGTAGAAGGAGATTTTGCTCCACCTTTGGCTTTGTTGTGGTCTTGCTGCCTCCACTTCGATGCTTCCGGTTTCTAAGGGCACCATGCACACAAGAGCAGGGAAGAACACCGGAGATTTTTCTCTTCACCTCCTCCATCCTTGCGTAATGATCCTTAAGAATTTTGGTGGCCGATCCGGTGATGCTCCTATCCAGAGCGTTTTTCTTTTTCTTTTTTTCTTTCAAACTTTTCTCGCTACTTGAAGATGAACGCAGGAAAGTGAGGCCCTTGTCAGCCAGAAATTTTAATGGTTGAACCGGATGTGTAGAAATAAACGAGATGCTCTTTTTCACCTTGACTAAATGTTTTTCCAGTCCATTCCTAAACTCAGGCAAGTCCTGGGGCGGCGGAGGTGGAGCGGTGGAATGCACTGTGGTGCTGGTTGAAGACGGATGTCGTGAGACGTCCGAAGATGTCAGAGATTCGGAGGAGGTGGGCAGCCAAAAGTCGGAATTTGAGTAGGTGCCGATTTTCCAGTTGTCATCGTCAGCCGGTCTACGTCGGTCCCTTTCACTGGGATCAAAATCAGAACCCATGAGAGTCCAGTAGTAAGGCGGACTGGCGATGTAGATTCCCTCCGCTGGCCATATAAGAATGATTGCAGTGACCACGAAACCCGCAAGAATTCCAGCTAATTGTCCAGTGACACACTGCTCTGGTAGCACCAGCTTAAAAATGATCAGGTCCAGAATCGGCTGCCAAGGCGCGTGACTTGCTGACACGACCATGGGGTACAATCCAAAGACCAAATCTTTCTCATAGTTCCTCGGCTCCAGGGCGTAGGCCAGCAGCACCCTCAAGCTGTAAATGATATTGCCGAAGCCGCAAGTGTGCCAGGAGTGGGGCAGGGTGCAGAAGTAGGGGTTGATGAGAATGTAGAAGAAATTCGTTATTGAGCCCATCGCCAGGATGATAATGACAAACGCCGTTTTGCTAACTTTCCGTTCCAGATAGCGTCCCACGGCAAACAGGGTGAAGATGTTCACGATAAGATGGAGTTTCCCGAAGTGGAAAAACGGCGCGACGAAAAGACGCCAGTATTCATTTTGCTCCCAGACGGTTTGCCAGCTCACGTAGATGTCTCTGGGGCTCTCAACATTGAAAAGGTCATGTTTTAAATAGAGGAAAAGTTGAAGAATGCAGAGCAAGCTTGACACTGGTGGAAAAGTCAGTGCTGCCTTTGACTCCATGATGTGACGCAACCGGCTCAAATATTGAAAGGACAATTGCTCAGTTAATGATTCGGCTGGTCCGACCCCGTCACTGTCTGTGCTCGCAGCGTTTCGTAGTGTGTACAAAACCGTGTTCCTTTGGTCCCTGGAGGGTGGCCGCTCACGGTGGTGTTCACGTTCCCTCCAACTACTTACAGAACTTTCTTCGCTTGTCGGAATTAAGGACGCTCCACTCCTCCTATTGCGATTTCGAGCGGACCGGTGTGATTGCGGAGATCCAGTTGATTTTGATGGCGGATGGAGTAAATAGTCTACTGGAGGATCCATCTTGGCCACGTCATGGCTCTTCGAACGCATTCCTTTGCAACAGTCTTACATACATTAAAGAATTTGAAACGAACGAAGCTTATCAGAAGCTTGATCATTTTTTTACAGCAACATTTTTTTCTTTTTCGAACATCCAGTAACCTGCACAACAATCAGGAAAAAATGATGAAAAGAAAGTTACTATCGCCCAGAGGGATTTCTTATTGTGAGGTATCCCGGTTTCCTTTGCTTTGTTCAACTAAGGCGAGAAAATGAATAAAAGGAATGAAAAACCGCACCAGAACCGGAGTGAAGCGTGAAGTATCACACATCCGTAGCGAAGGATCAAAAAAATATTACGCTTGGTTCTAATGTTCACTGCGATAATATTGATGCTGATGATGGAGGTGGTGGTGGTGGAATCAAGTCAGCAGAAACGGCAATGTGATAACTCAATTGACATGCCCACATGACTTTCCAAGAAAATACCACGAAACGCATACATACGATCCCCTGTGAACATCGGATCAAAGTATCGTTGAGTTGTTGTTGTCGCTGTCTTTGTCGCCATCATCATCACCACCACCACCAGCAGCAACTCTTATTCGAGACTCATCAGGGATCGATACTGATATGTTACGTAGTCCCTTCCGAGAGAGAATTCCCAATTCTCTTGTAACGTAAACGTATCGAATTCTGCTCGTCAAGTTACCACAAAAGCCAAGCGAAGCGACCGCGACTGATGCCAGAGAGAGGGAGCGGTGCTCAGTAGGATGCCAATAAAATAATAAACATCAAACGCCCAACTTTCACTCACGCCACTTTCACTTTACTTTCATTACCTTTATTAACCTTTGGTGGTTATCAAAAGAGTGTCTTGGTAGTTTCGTTATTGCCTTGTTTCTTCGCCTTTTTGTGTCATGTCATGGCCATGGCGTGATGTTTCATCGCCTCGAAAGAAAAATACCTAGGAGAAGAATGGAGTAATTTTCCACTATCTTTGAAAGGATTGAAGCTCTGATTTGAAATTGAAAATTGTTTTCCACCATGGGGCTTCCGCACAAAGAAAATGCCTTTGGAATACCTCCTTAAAGCCCTCCGGTCTAGAGCTGAAGGTGAGCTTGTTTTGTTGTGAGTTATTGGAAAAGAAATTAAAATCAAATTCCGTCCAGGTCGTTATTCCAAAGTCATGGAAGATGGAGGTGGGGGTCACGAAGGGTCATAAATTTTTCCGAAGACACTTTTTTAGTTATGTTATGTATTCGTAAACAGCTAAAGCTTCTGTGCTGAAAATTCGCTCACGATCAGTCTGAGTTTATCGGTTTTTTGTTGTTGTGTCAAACGAAACACAAGTCGAGAGAAAAATCGTGACGAGAAAGCTTAATTTTTTTGCCGGTTCGTCAGCAGCTGAATTGTTGTCGCGAATGTTGTGATGTGATGTAATGAAATGAAAGTGAGCCATGTATTCAGTTGAGTGGATGCGAGCTGCATTATTGCCATATTCGACTTTTTATTAAGTATGTACCGAACTGAAAGGCGTTTCATCATCGTCCAGAGTGTGGCGTGTCGTTTCCTGAGCACTTTTACTTTCACTACACAGACAAGATAAAGGCTTTACCATTCTCTGCTATAACACCTCTTTTTAACGCTTTTCATTCCATCCAGCAGAATTTTTTAGTTGAATGTGAGTTTAGTTAGTTTCATCATCATCAACAAACAGCTTCTATTCAGGATTTTTCAAGTATCTACTGCAACCGATGTTGAGTAGAATCTCCCATTGTAAAGGTACATTCTATTTCTGAAGGAGGAGGGAAAAAATGAAAAGAATGTGACTGCCTGCAGAGTGAAAATGCGGTGGAGTTGGGCAATGGCTTTGTAGAGCGAAGTGAAAGTGAATGAAATGAGGCTATTGCACTGTACTCAGACATCCACCAAGTTTCAATAAGAAAAAATGCGAATTTACTGACAATCAAGAAGAAAAGAAATTGTGGAGGGAGGATAATGAAGTTGAAGTGCAAAAAAAAAATGAAAGGAAATAAATTGAAGCTTTGAAACTTTCAATTTCATTACCACTGCTGGAGAAAGTGTACGTGCTGGAACAAAAAAAAATGTCGGTTAGTTAACACAGTTCCATGTTCCAATTAAATCAGCCTAATGAGTTCATATTTTAGATGGATTGTCTCTCAATTCGGCATTTTAGGTGCTTTTTAATTATTGAAGGTTTATAGCTAGAATGTCCATACCAAAAATAAATTGATCATCAATTCCTACTGGACACCATTTTTAGTGACGGTCATAAAATAGAATGAATGGTGGATTCATTTGGTGACACATTGAAATGAGCGATTGCTGGGGAAAAAATAATAAATAAAAATGAATGGTCGCTGGTGACAGATCGCATCGTATGACACGGCCATACGTTTCTGTTTATGAATGTGGACAAGAAACCAAGAAAAATTGCAGAATCGCATCATGCATGCACTGCATGCTGAGTTGCGACAAAGTAAACTTTCCTTGCCACACTGACCAAACAACAGTTGGCCACATGACTTATTAATATTATCATCAGATCACAGTCACAGCATCATCATCACCTCTGTATGTGAGCGAGCATCCCTGCCTGCTGGATAGAATTGTGTAATCGTAATCTCTGGAAAAGTCAGTGGAGAACCGGAACTGTAGAGATGATCCGTTTATTATTTTTCTTCTCTGCTGGTGGTCGGTTGGTTGGTAAATACACTGACTCGGGTAATCCATATTATCTGACTTATCTAACTCGCGAGAAGAAAATCCAGTAAACTTGATCTGTCCACACTATCATCATCATCGCCGCTATGATCATCGTTGGCGGTCGTCCCCAACCACCACTATCATCATTTTCTGAGAATGAAGTTGTGCAAGCGAGCTTTAGTGGTCAGACAGCCACGGATGTAGAAAAAAGTTTGTTTTCTTTCTTTCTTACTTTTCCTTTTGTGGATGGACGATATTGAATTGAATTACGCGAGAGGAAAAAGAGAAAAGTAATATTATGGAATGGAAGAGAAAAAAGGGTGTTTTTTTTTCTCCTAGTAGTAGAGTGGAACGCAGTACTACATTGTATATATAAGCACCACCACCACCGACATGACCAACTATCCACGCATAAAATTCAATTGAATTCTTTTTCCTTTTTCATTTCACTCTATTTTTCTTTCACTCCGGAAAAGAATTCACTTTTCTCTTCCTTTCTTTTCTCTTCTTGTTATGGCATCTTGTGTTCCGAGAAGACGAGTCACATTTTGGGGGGAAAAACGTCCGTAGTCAAATCGCATCTCTAAAAATAAATGTCGCCTTTCCGCTCTCACTTTTCATTCGTTTAGAAAATTGACAAAAAATCGATATCCATCGCATAACATGAAACTTACTCGTTCATGAGTGGCTGACTCCCAATAGAATAGAGGAAAAACAAAAGGTCATCTTCCAAATGTCTTCATTTCATTCCTGGCGAAATGAAATGGAAAAAGAAAAGTTGAAACAAAAAATATGAATTGCCCAAATTCTAAAAACATTTTCTACTGCATTATTTGCATTGCATAATACAACGTTGGCCCAAACTCAAAAAAAACATCCACCTTTTATGAGAATCCTTTTAAATTTGATTATGCAGAATAACGAAGCCTGATGGATTTCTCCAAAAATTGTTTCTTTGTTTCGCACCACAATACCTTTCTGATTTTACAACAAACAGATTCCACATTTCTTTGTATGATTATGGTTTCATTTCGAGTGAAAAAAACCACAGAGAGATAATTGGATTTCTTTCACTTTCTTTCATTTTCTTCCTTTGTGTGCTAAAAGCTTCGTTAAGTCTCCACACTGCTTTCTTCTATAAAATTCTGTTTCACTTTTCCCCAACTAAAGTTTACAGAGTCTTAACATAACACGTCCATTTTATTATCATCATTATCACAGACCAACTACAAAACTCCCAAGAGAAGTGAAATGCAATGCAATGCCTTGGTGAACCTCCGGACGTAAATAAATGGGAGAAAGGAAAAGATCAGAGAGGAACCCTCATATATTTCACTTTCCATGAAAAAAGTCTGGGACAAAATGAGACAAGTCACTTTAAACACATTTTTCTTCCCGTTTTCCTTCATTTTTGCGAACCATCTCTCTCCGCACACTTTAATGATTCTGTCTTGTCGTGTCTCGAGCCAAAGTAAATAAATGAATGAATAACTCAAGCAAAACTAAAAAGGAAAGATGAGACGCTACCTATGTTTGCGGCCAACAAAAATATTATCATATTTTGTAAAGTAGCACAAAAACATTTTTTTCTGTTTGGTTTCAACCAGCTCTGTTTTACACAGTGAAAAGAACTTGTCAGAAAAGTCAAAAAGTCAAGCAATGCCTTCCTCTATGTACATATGCAAAGAGAAGCGCCGCTGCTTCATTCATTCAGGATTTTTCTTTTCTTTTCGTTAGATATTTTAGTTGGGCTGGGAAACACGCAATTCACTCTTATAATCCCTGACTGACTTTCCCCAGTCAACTTCCTCTTTGTGCATGGCGAAACGTGAGAATAATAACATGTGCTTTCATATACACATAGATACGTATGTATGCATACATGTAAATATAAACACATTTTTTGGAACGACAGAATACAAATTAGATTCCTGGAGTCGTTGAGTGGAGTTTGTTGAATTGAAAGTGTAATGGAGAAGACTGGTGACTGGTGACGCTGACGGTTACTTTTGCTCCAGTCATCTTATAAGGAAAACGTAGAAACGTCGTTTTTCTCCATTTGTTTGTGACTTGGTCGTTCCGCTTTCTCTCCACTGAACTTGTATAGCTTCTTTTGTCAGTGGGACGAGAAATAAAAGACTCACTTTCACTCCAGAGAAATGAATTGAAGGCTTGATTCTTTCCTTGTTGTTGTTATTATATTTAATAATATTGTTAGTTGAATGCACGCTTTTCTAACTCTAGTCAACAAAGGCGGAGTTTTGTTATGCTGTGTTGTCTTGTGGTAAAATAAAACAGAATAATAATATGAAAAAGCAAACTGTTATTATTTGTGCATGTTGAATGCACACGATTCCTCGCAGGAGTTGTGGTAGTGGCAGAAATGGAATTCAAAATTTGAAACATCAACAACAAGGAAAAAGCTGGAGATTGAGTGAGTACTAGTAACTAGTAACTAGCAAATCATTAAACGAGTTGTATTTACACAATACGTTTCGTTTTCATTACGCAACGCCACACTAACTCATTTCAGTTGACGACTCTGTTTTTCAGAGAGAACAACGCCTAATTACAGACTATTAGAGATTATTACACACTTTATTTACTTGACTTGCAGAGTGTTCCAGCACGGGAGACAGAGCACAAGTAGAAGATGATTTGTGCATGTTGAATGCACACGATTCCTCGCAGGAGTTGTGGTAGTGGCAGAAATGGAATTCAAAATTTGAAACATCAACAACAAGGAAAAAGCTGGAGATTGAGTGAGTACTAGTAACTTTTCAGAGAGAACAACGCCTAATTACAGACTATTAGAGATTATTACACACTTTATTTACTTGACTTGCAGAGTGTTCCAGCACGGGAGACAGAGCACAAGTAGAAGATGAGATTTCATTTTGGGGTGGCCGTGGCTGTGGCTGTAGCTGTGGCTTCGACTGACGATGATGATTCTGTATTGGGAGGAGGATGTGGCCTTGTTAAGCAAACGAAACCAGAAATTCCACTCAGTGTAGAAGAGAGCTGATTACTATTCAAGCCAAAGACTAATCAAAAGAATTAAGGCACAGTCTAGTCACAAAGCCTCGAGAATCTTCTAAGTAACCCACTCACACATTCAACGTCGGCTCAGTCTCAGCCTCTATTGTACTTAATTTCAAGTGCCAAACCGGGTTTTAAAGCCACAACGAAAAAATCCTTCAACTTCAGATTAACGACTCGTTTAAAAAAACTTCATCTTCAAATTCAGAAGACGCCGTTTTGATTTTCTGCTATGTCCCCTACATTTAAAACCAGGACGCTTTCGCTTTACTTCGAAACCAGAATTTTCCTTGTACATAAATGAAGACATCTTTTCCAATGATTACAAATGTTCGTGTGTTTCTCTGATAACATAAAAATGGTAAAGTGGGAGAGGAAAGAGAAAATAAGCTAATTTTCATGCATCGCGTTCTCATCCTGATCACAAAAAGTAGCGAATCTGTCGGACAAGCAAAACAGGACAAGACAAGGGAAAATCTTTAAGTACGTATTCCATTCACATATTTTCCAGGCTTCTGATGATGATGATAAAAAAATTAAGCTGTTCCTTGAAGAAGACGAACGTTCTTTAAGTTGGTGAAAGAAAGTCATAGTCAGTTTTTGGTCTTCTCCTCGCTCTCATTTCATTTCACAATCATCTTTCAGAAACAGATGCAAACATGCAAATCACCGAGCTATAAAAAACGAGGACGCACAAAGTTACGCTTTTAATATTCCACTTGAGAAGTAAAGCGCTAAGAAGATTACGTTTGGAAAAGAAAAGAAAATTTTCCTAAGTTGAGTAGTGATGTGATGTGCCAGTAATATTTTATATTTTAAATGGGGAAAGTTCGCTCCCTGCAAAAAATTATGATGATGAGCGCCACATCTCCATCATAATGATATAAAATAATATCATCAGAAGTGCCACGTTTTGAAACGTGTGGACGTGGACGTGGATGTGTGTTGATCTAGATAATCAGCAGAAACAAGTGGAAATTTTTTTTCAGAGAAAATTTTATTTTATTCGTTCATTCACAATTCACACATTCATCAGACCGAAATAGTCCAATTTTTATATCCAAATTTTATAACGACTAATTTCCCTTGTGGCGAATCTAATTTTGAAAAAATGAGAAAAACTTTTCTTTATTTTAACGATTCTAGAACAAAAAACTCATTCAGACCAGACAATTTTTTTAAAGGAATGACGTCCACAGCCACGGTGCTCTGCCCTCGCTGCTTATCATCAAACTTTCATTTTGTTACGATCAGCATTGTCATTATTATCGAGGAAAAAAGAATTGGGAAAGTTCTATTTTTTGCACACAAATTACATATGATATTTATATAGAAAAGTTGCAAATGATTATTCTGTATACTAGAAGGAACATCCGGTTTGTTACATGCCTTACCTTTTTCTCCGAGTCGCTTTCGTTGTCATCAGTTCCACTTGCACACTTTTCCGTTCCATCGTCATTTTCCTTCATTATTGTTAATCACTTTGAAGTTTTCTCCTCCAAGTGGAAGTGGAGCCATCACCGCTGCTACCGGCTACGCTCCAATATCAGAAACATCCTGAGTGAGCACCGAGTTTCATCGGAGTGGGTAAAAACTTTGAAAATTTGCATGAAAAAAGGCTGATAAAAGAACGAAGGTAAAAGCTAGAGGAAAGACGCAGTTTGACTAAAATGTATTTGATTTCATTAGTTTTCGTCTTGATCGGAGAAAAGAAAAGAAAAACACCGATTTTATCAAACCTAAGGAAAGATCTCGGCTGCGTTTCCGTTTTAATATCGGTGGCCGTGGCCAGACGGACTCTCCGTGAAAATACCAAATGGCTCACTTTCATTTATTATGAAAATGCCGATGTTTGATTTGGAATTTGGGCAGTGAAATTTTCAACTTTGTCTACTGGTTTCTTCAAGAAAATATTTTGCTTCAGTCCGTTCAACTATTTCTTGTATCTAGAAACGGAAATGGAAAAATGTAACGGAAGAAAAGTTGAGGGTGGCTGAGTTGAATGAAGCTTTTGGCTCGGAAAGGGTTTTTGTACTTGTAAAGATGTTATAATAGTTCAACAAGCTGTGAAAATCAAATGGGAAAATATCCCAGTGAAGCGTGAGCAGTGTAAAACAGGATGAAGAAAAGAAAGTGGTTCATCTCCGTTTGATTAGGATAACAATGGAGTTGGAGGAAGAGGAAGACTACAAAAGTTGCTTGTACTTTTAAATCTCCTTTTATTTCCTCCTCCTCCTCTAGAAAAGAGTTTTAGTACAAGAATAAAAGGCCTAAACTTTCCTATGAGCTATATACGTAGATGTTGATGTGACTTTATCAGGATGGGAAAAGGATTGTTTGCGAAAGTGAACTTTTGCCAGCACGATGAAAATTTATTGTTATTATAGCATGATAAATGCGAATTTCATCATCATCATAAAATTATTTATCGCCCAAATGTATCGGCGCTGAATTCTGAATTATGGAGAGCAAGATCCAGAAAACTGTCATCTGATTTATTCGAGAAAAACTTTTTCACCAAGAAGACTTTACACAAAGTTGGTAAAGTGGGGATCTGATGTGACCACGAAAACAAATGTTACCTTACATTACATTACTTAGCATCAAAAGTTTCTAACAAAGGAGTTGCTGCTTATACAAAAAAAGTTCAAAAGTGGGACACGTTTTGCACAGTGTCCACAATATTACAAATAAACCGGGTATTTCTTTAGTTTAATGCTTAATTATTGACGTAATTAAAAAGGAAATTTCAAAGTCAATCCTTGGAAGTTGGAAGCCCAAATGACATCATTATAATTCCACAACAATTACAAAATGTTTTGGGGTTACGTTTACTCTTTGCTCTTTTCCCTTTCCGACTCGTTCAATTCAGCAAGGACTGATAAACTCCAATAGTTGATTGTGTGTGTTTATGCAACCTTGGGTTTTGATTGGTCGGTCGCTGTATAATAGTCTCCCATACGGAAAATAAATCATCGTTTTTACGAGGATAATTAACATTTGCATTGAATTACATTCCTCATCCTGAACATTTATGTAGTTGAGTTTCTCTTCTTAAAATTACTGCTGCTCCGTTTCCTTCTCTTCTCGTGTTTCCGTCTCTGTCTGTGCGGCCACATTCTGGTGACTTTGGATTTCGTAGTTCTGCTTCACTAACCCTATTATATTATGATTATTACTCTGACTGCCTCCCAACAAAATTATCCGAGCCTCCAACAACCAACACTTATCATAATCCACAGCCAGCAGCAGCAGTGGCATTCAGCTATTAGTACTTTGCTACTTTCCCACTTAAAACACATACATGCACCATTATCCACCGACAAGCCGAGCATTATTTTATTTTCTCCACCTCACTTAACAATCCAAAATCCACAATTTCCAGAGCCAGCACAAAAACTAATCAGTCTCCCAGATCTAGCGGAAAAGAACAGACTCGCAACTTGAATACAGACATGTGTGCAGAGAAACGTGGTAATAATTATGATTATCTCATTCTCCGTAAATTAATACAGGGAAAACATGATCAGATTACTGTATCAGGAAGAGGACAGCTCCGCTCAGCTAACTCAGCTCCATTAGCGAGAATGGACTTGACTTTCCCCTCTAACGAAACAGGAGTAATTAAGGTAGCCAAATTGCTCCGTTACTATTCTAGAGCGACAGTCTCTCTCTCATGCAAGGTCTAAATGGAGAAAAAACAAGCTGCCTCCATTTTTTCCATTTACCTTTGAATCTTCATTTTCGACAAAATAAATTTGTTTCAATATTCCCCACACAACTGACTTTCTCTGCTACCTCAGCACAAGTCAAGTCCAATTTACTCCAGAGTAAATATTTTGGCACTCGTTCTGCACACTGTCCATAATTCTGGCTGTAAGACATGCGTCATATCTTGTTCACGTACATCACATCATTTTCTGGGACAGTGCTAACTCAGCTGAAATTAAGGTAGTAAATAATTGACGGTCTTTTATTTAATCCCACATCACATTAAATTCCACATTTCCTCTGCCAAATCAACACTAATCCGTTTTATTTCCCATCTGAATGCTATAGCTTGGCTGCAGCTTGTCCCGTAAGTAATTCATGTCAGCAAATTGCTTCCATCATGTCATGGAGGTTTTCATGCATCGTTCGTTTCGTCAGTAAATGAAATCAATGTGACAGGCACACGATACAGTTAAAGTCGTTTCTATTCAAAATGCGTTACCGTTACAGTTACAAGACTGACAGTGCCTAGAAAAACGAAATTTGAAAATAGCTTAACTTCTTTTACAGCGAGGATGTGAAGTGACTGTAAGAAGATGGCACAGGATAAAATTTAATTTCTCATTTTTTCCATCCGCTTGGTCTTAATCTGATCGACATATGCACCATTCGAAACGTACACTCGATCCTTTCAGATTCGAA
>VYYJ01001476.1:0-30472 GCA_021029165.1 Cyphoderus albinus | reverse complement strand
GGCAATTATCAAACAGCATCTTTTTACTGCTGACCTTTTGAGATTTGGATTTTGATTGACTTGGGTTTGGATTGTTGTGGTGTAAATGTCGTAGAAAATGAGAAAAACCGAGAGGGAAATCGCATTCTCCTTGAACAGCGCTCCAACCACGGAACAAACTGATAATAAAAGTGTTCCTAGAAAGGTGTCATTTTTAATTGAACAAAATGCTGCGAGAAACACAAACGACGAGATCAAATCCGCCCTGCCGACAATGGCTCCTAGTGGCTCTACATGAACCGGATGTACGGAAAACAAAAGGGCACTCCAGAATGCGACACTTTCGCACTTTGACTTTGGCAACATGAATTTGGAAGACTCCGATTCACACTTTGTTTGGAAATGGATGCATTTGTTGAGAAAGAGGAAGACGAGACTGCAATTGAGTCCATGGATGACCAGGTCAAGTAGATGGAACGGAAATGGATTGTGACCCCAAAGATAATAGTCGAGTCTGTACGAGATGGTTGTAAATGGCCGGTACGATTTGTGGCTCAGCTTGTGAGTGATGTTAACCCCTGAAAATTATTAATGATTCTCTTTCACTCTCAAATTATAATAAGCTGATTAAATTTGCTTTGTAGCGGCTTACCCCAAAAATCGTGTTTAAAAATATTGTAAAAGTTTTCCGAGCCGGGCGCCACAACATCCGAGTTCTTAACAATTGCCTCTCCATCATCGAAAACAAAGTCTCCCCACAGAGTTGGCAGCACGGAGGTGATTCCAACAACAAACAGAATTGCTATTTTCTTGTGGCTTGAAGTTGGAATTGGAATCATTGTTCAAGTTGCAGTCGCCAATTACAATAATCACATCCCCGATTCCTCTCATGATGGACAATAAAAATTTTCTCTTGGTTTGCACAACCAAGTCAATAAGTGAATCTAACTGCAAATGTTAATGACGCATCTTCTTGTATTTAAATGTTTGTTGCACAAAAACAAATTTCAATCTCTCTTACTATAAAATAATTTTTTTCTTGTCAATTTTTTATTCATAAAGTGTGTAAAAAATGACTGAGCAAATTGAGCTCATGTGCGCAAGGTAATTTTCCCCATGTTGCACAGATTTAGGAAACTTTTCAGCTGTATTATACCGTGTCAGTACAATGTGAAAGAGTCTGTCAAAAGCAGAGCTACATTACATTATCATAGCTTTCGAACTTATCCTACACTCTTTTCATAGAACCGAACAACCCTAAAAACCACACTAGTAGTAACCAGCTAGGAAAAACTCTTTAGAATCAGACCAGGTTTTTTAAGGTATAACAACCGGTGTATGTAAGTACAGAACTGAGTCGAGTTTTTGAGGTAAAGTCGGTAACATCATTGCATTGTATAAAAGGGTTCAGCTTAGTCAGACAGAATCGTGAGTCGTGACGGATAAAGCAAAAAACATGAGACGGAGATGAGAAGATTACAATAGTATTGTTATTGCTTTGATATCGCATCTCGTTTCTACTATTTGATAAAGACAAGTGTAAGAAAATCTTTTCCTTCATCACATTGAAAATCTTGTAAATACACGTTTATAATCGTGGTCGCGTCACCAGTCGGTAAATTACTAAAGAGAATGTATATATAGAAAATGTATTAGTTTTTTTAAACACTGCTAAAGTTCTAGTCTAGTAGAAATTAATTTGCATGAAGCGAACCTTAAAGCTCTCTTTTTATTTGTATTTCCGCAATTTGGCGTGTATAATTTTTAACCTGAGAATTAAACGGTTTCCTCTTCCATCAAATACATGCAATATTCCTTAACGCTGAGGTATTTATTTACAAGGTACAAAGTACAAAACGCTGTGGTTGAAGTTGATACTTTGTTGTAATTGTATAATGGTCTAGGTAAAATTGCAAGTTCTTATTATACCATGCCAAAAAGCAAGGAAAGCCCGGCTATTTATTTTTAATAGATTTGAGAGAGATGAAGCACAAAGGAAAGAGGAAACTAACGAACATGACAATGAAATGAGATGATGTGATGAGCAGATCAATGTTTCACTTTTCTTTTGAAATTCTTTTTTCAATTTGAGGTGACGAGGACCAAACCGTTGTGTTAGTTGTAACTGTCACAGTAGTTGAGTACTCGCACCTTTTTGAAATGGATGCAAGCAGAATATTACATAGAGAGATTTAAGCTTAGTTAGCGAAAGAAATTGTTACTTGTTCCGTTACGTTACGTTTTCTTTGGCTCTTCTTTTAAGTGCTTGTTTGTCTTTTTCTCTTGTCTGCCGCTTTTGATTCTTGTTCGCATTTAACCGAATAAGCCGTAATATGAATGAATATGAAGATGAACCATGCAAAATTCTAGTAAGTAGAGAAATAAATGTACCGTTGAAGTTTCTTGCGTATCATGATGAAAGCTTAAAAGACATCAGTTTAAATATACAGATTCAGTGCCTGCTGCAGATTCAGATTGGTGACATGTGCCGCTTTTGCAGCTTTTTTGTACTGATCCTGAGCATAATTTACATACATAACATGAGGATTCTACCTGAGATTGAAGAGGATTTTTATTTTTGAAAGAGTCGTTTTATTTTCAAAGAACGCTTCAGTGAGTTCACTCGGTCGCATATGGACGCAGATTGCGGCATATTTTCGAAATGTAATAATGTCACCGGACTCATTAGTGAATAGGCTCAGCACTGATTGTAACGCAACTGTGCACATTTCAAATTTCAATAAATAAATTGGTAAATAGCACTAGCAGAGGCTTATTTTACTCTGCTAGTTGCAGTTACGGTTAGGCAAAATGTGGTTTGGTGAGCGCATCTAATAATAATAGGAAATTATAATGGAGATTTTTGTTGCCCTCATCCTCAATGAACCCCGTTCTAGTTCTAATTCTTGAGTAGGTAACTTACTCAAAATATGATAACAGTGAGCGAACATCATTTAAATTAATGTGCACATTTTTCACCGTACGCTTATCTGAAATTACGACGACATTATCATTATACTCTAAGAAGTTATAATGCTGAAGAAATGCTGCGAGTTTCGAGCTTACATAAACCGGGACTCGCATTCTTACTGCTTGCGTATTACATCATTCCTTTCTCCTCGCTCGCGAGAAAATAACTTTACAGAAATACGATCCAGAGGAATTCGAAATGGGATTTTCGAAAAGAAACTCCTCAACGTCACTTTCAGTTCCTTTCCTATTTTTTCAGTAGGACTAGGGCTAAAAAGAGAGCTATGTTAACCAAGAAAAAAAGAACAAAGTCACGTAGGTAGATATTTACTTCAGACTTCGGGAGAAAAAAATTTAAAGGTTTAAAAACTCATTTCTAAATCTTTATCTAAACGTAACTTCTGAATATCTACTTTTTAAAAAACTTTTACTTCGACAAGCGATCATGGGATCATGATTATTGTACAGGAGAAATATGTATCTCCCTACATCCATACTTTTGAACAAATGTCCTTTTTGTGCCACTTTGCTTTTTCTAAATTTAGGTGCAGTGATTGTGTAGAGTAGTGGAGGAACGACATTTTTAGTTAGTTACGTTACGATACATTGTTATAGAGCCGCATAATTTTACTTTTGAAAAAAATTGTCTTGTCTTGTCTCATCGTCTCTCATAATGACACTTTGAAGCTGTCGCAGCGTCGCACGTTAGTTATGCTATGGGCCATGGCTTCTCGATGTGATGTGATAGTATAAAAGTATTTACATATACAGAGAAGCTTTATGATAGGAACTATTTATTTTTAAATTAGACAGATACATACTTGCATTTTTGCTTCGTCTTTGTATTTTTTTGTATTTCTGGATATCTTTTGGCTGGTTAGACGAAGATAAGAAACAGAGATAGGATTTACCTACTCTAATTAGATACTTTATTGTAAACTGCATTTTGGCAATTCATGAATTTTGACTTTGAGTACTATGTTCTGGGAGAAAGAGACTCGGATCAGTTTTTGGGGAGCCGTCGATTAGTAAGCAATAAACATAAACGTCTTTTATTGTTCTCTTACTTCTGTTATTTACCGTTACATCTCATTCAGTTGAGTCAGTCAACCGGGCCGGAAGTGGTAGTTTGAAAAGACGTATTAACGTGCTATTAAACGAATTAACCTTTTCTTTGTCTAGGTAAGTTGTGCACACTGAACTCCAACTTTAAACTTTGCATAAACTTAATTAACTCTTTTGTGTGGTGAAATGAAATGAAAGAAGCTTTATTTACGTACACAAAGTTGTTTGTACAGAAAATTAAGTGGGCCAATTTATTCTTGAAGAAAGTGATTAGAAAACTTGTAGAAAATACAAATTGTAACGTAAGGGCAAACAGTGTTGTAAATTGTTAATAAAAAGGTTGTTTTCATAAAACATGTCAAAGGGGAACAAGAGAAAATGAACTGTGCTCGGTTCCACAAAAGACAAGACCATTACTTTTCCCCTATTCAATTACAATCTCAGTCAACTCAACTTGCAAAAAACTAAAATCTTTTTTTTTTTGAGACAGGTTAGTTAGTGTGCTAGTATTACATAAGAAATGTTCATCTCATCTTGTCACACTTTTTTCAAGATTTCGGTTTCATTTTATTTTGAGGTATAGCATCTGCTTTTCCAAGAAAAAAAACCAAAGGAAATCTCTCCGAATAAGATAAACTGTCTCAGTTTTGTAACGGAAAGTCGTTATTTATACATTACACGTTACATTCAAACATGAGGTAAAAAACGAGGTAATTTTTAACAACAAGTTGACACGTTGACACATAAATGTGAAATTATTAAGTGTCTAAATTGCAGCTTTCCACTTTTCTTCATCTTTTTTCGAGGCTGAGCCACATAATTTTCTGCTTGTTTGTTGATACTGCCACTGAACTGCCACCGCCACTGCTCGAAACGAAAAGGTGAAGTTGAGGAATGATCTTGTGGTGTTGATGATAATAATGACATTAAGTAACGATCGTGTTCGAGATTATGATTTCAGTAAATGGGTAAGCAGTTGGCTCGCGGTATCAACATCATCATATTTAAGATTTATGTGACATCGTTTTTTGGGGAAAAAAGTTGTAGAGTTTTATAGTAGCACATGAGCGTACCGTATCGTAATGGTTAACTTTAACCTACCTTTTTAGAAAAAGGCTTTTTCCAGAAATGCAATATTTTTCGTTATGCAAGAATGAAGCGAGAAAAAAAACTTGAAAGACTTGACATGACAGTTTTGTCTACTTTGTGTAAAACGCTTAACTTAAAAATGTAACGTGATCATAATTTTTTCAGGAAAAGGCGAGCACGAGTAAAAGTATAAAAGGGAGGAGGAATTGTAAAAAAGAGATTTTTTTTCGACTTCTGGTTCAAACGTAAATGGTCTCTAGACAGTTGAGCATCGATCAGGAGAAAATTAAGGGGAGAGCGAGCAAGGAAAATAATAACAAGTTAATAAGATGAGAGCAGACAAAATGGAGATTGTAAAGTAAAAGTAAAAGCCGAATCGAAGTGCAGCAGGAGCGATTATAAAAATAAAGTGGAGCCACGTGACTGAGTGATCTGCTCTGATCTGATCTGCTCCTGATACTATTTCCGAACGCAAAGGAAAACCGCAACTGAGTCAAGTCAGACTGGTGCACAATAGTTGAAAATAAAAGATGAATGGATCAGAAGGGGAAGATGATAATAGCGAGATTAGTTCGAGAAGGACAAGTAAAAATCTCGTCTCGAACAAGAAGTCTCAAGAGTGTGAAACTCAAGACGAGGAGGCTCAGGCTCAGTTGTTTCTCTCAGAAGGCAATAAACATTTTATCTGCAAGAGAGTGTGCGCCGCGATTCGCAGCTACGATCAAGGTTTGAAGCATTTCCAAACTGAGGAGGTGGATGTGGAGGAGGAGGAGAATTGTGATCTTCGTGTTGAGAATGAGCCAAAGACAAAAAAGAAAAAGGCTTTCAATAAGAAGAATTCTCTTTCTTCCAACAACTCTCCTGTCTATCTCGAGCTTCTCAGTAACCGGGCTGCGTGTTACCTCTCCATTGGCAATTTCGCCGCGGCGCTGGCAGACACACAAGAGGCTCTTTCACTCAGTCCATCTCACTTTAAGGCGATTTACCGGCAGGCCAAGGCGCTCTCGGGGTTAGGCCAGTATCAAAATGCAATCAATTTTCTTCAGACGTTCGTAAATCCCAAGTCCAAGCCGAAAAGTCATCCCCTGAACAAAGAACAGTTAAAGGAAATTGAGCAGTACGTTGAGAAATTGAGACGGATGAAGCAGCAGTCGGAAACGGGCGACTATTTTCATGTCCATCTACTCATGGAAAAGCCATACGAGCCGGCGCCCCCAGACTGGGTGGATTTCATCTCGGCTCAGGTGAAAGTCGAGTGCTTTCCAGGCCGTGGAAGAGGTCTCGTCGCGACGAAGGATTTGCCCGCTTCCAAATTAATCTTGGCTTGTAGGGCGTTCGAAATCATTTTCCTGGATGATGACGCAAATATGGACGAAAATATCAGCGAAGAGAGCAAGGAAGCGTTGGAAAGTGGCAGCTTCCGGGTTGAAGAGGATACAACGTTAAACTTGCTCGCGAGGAAGGTGTACGATCGGCTCATCAGGAATCCCGAGAAACGCTGGGACTTTTATAAGCTTCATGCTGGTAAATATTTAATTTTTAGCTACATATTTAACAAAAGGACTTTTTTCACATTGAAAATCATTTTCATCAGGAAATGACTTGGACCACTTGGAACCACCCGCCGATTCCTCAAGTTGCGACCCACCGGAGCTGGACATGGCCCGGATTTACGGCATTTGTCGCACAAACACATTCGCCAACTCTGGCGACTCTTACCCGGAAGTGGAAAAGTCAGTGGGAATCTGGTTATTTCCAGCATTCGTGAACCATAAATGCATCGGGGGAAACTGCACCTGGAAAATTTTCGGGGACTTCATTTTTGTGAGAACTCACCGACCCATTAAGAAGGGCGAGGAGTTAATGCACTCCTATGTGAGTCCAGCTTTCCCACTCAGCGCGAGAACTGAGGTTCTAACGAAACGACTGGGTTTTACGTGCCACTGTGTTCTGTGTGAGTTAGACCGTGACTTGCCTCAGTCAGTTTTAGACGAGAAGGATAAGCTCAAGTTACTTGTGCAAAATCAAGAGGTCAAATTTACTCAGCTTGAGCTTGACCCCACGAAAAATGGACAGGACCATGCGAAAAACGTGCAGGCCTCGATTCTCGTCCTGGAACAGATCATTTCCAAGCTGGAGAAAATTCAGCCCAAACATGGCATGTATAATGCGGCACTTTTGGATCCACTGCAAAAGCTCGCCTTGAAATACTTTGGGTTGGAAGAGTTCCAGAAAACGGTCCAAATTATGGAACGAGCGATCTCTCTTATGAAAAGTTGCATGTTGCCACATGGCGTTGTGGGTATGAAAAATGATGAAGCATGTCTCTAAGAAGATTTTCAAACGTATCGTTTTCAAAATTTGCTTCTTTTTAATAAACTTTTTGCAGACTGCTCCTTGTGGATTGTCGCAGCTCACCTCCAGATGGGAAGCGTCAAGCAGGCGAAGAAATGGGGAAAAGTGCTCAAGGAAAATTTAATCCTCGCTTATGGGGAAGTTAATGTGTTGAGAATCCTGGGTCCGTGGATAATTGAACCGATGACGCAATGGGGTCTTGTTTGATTTTGAGAAGAAAAAAAATTGGTAGGTTTTGTTTTTTCCTTGACATGACATGACAGTTAAGTTTAAAGAATGCCTTTTTCAAACATTTCATTATTTAATTATTGCTTTCAAAAATCTCAATTCTTTCGAGGGACTCAAGGATTCGTCCTTCTCTGCCACTAAGAACCAAATCTATGTATGCAATACATTACAATAATTGTCTGTGTTTTCAAATATTTCACTATTTGATTTAATTTATGCAAATTAGATTAGTCAGTTTTTCTCACTTTATCACATTATTATTACATTATTGGCTCAATTTTTAAGTCAATCTCAATAGATATTATATTGAAATAGAAAATTATAGTAATGTAATGTGTATAAAACATTGTAAAAATTAATAAAGCATGTTAATTATTACATTCACGTAACTCGTTTAACTTTAACCAACGTAACTTCCTTTATAATTGAAGCCTCATTTAAAATCTAACGTCGAGTTCGTCGATTTCGACTGGAACCTCGACCTCGTTTTTTGCGACTTGAACTTCGACCAGTTCGACCTCGACCACCTCGAGACAAAAGAGGCTTCTCATCGTCCTCATCACTGTCGCGATAAACTTCGAAATCATCTTCGGTGTCCGCTCCACTGCTCACTTCAGAATTCGCTTTGCCGCAAATAACACACTGATCGTTCATATCCGCCATGCATTCCTTACAGTAGACTGTGCCGCATTCTAAACAGTCGATGAAACTCTCCCGGTCATCATGCTGTCCCCTGGTGCTACACACAAAGCATTTAATTCCAGTCGGGTCAATGAATTTCTTCACGATTGGAAGTTTGTGCGCCAGTCTCTCAAGACATGAAACGTGAAATCGTTTCTTCGTTTTTCTTTTTCTGCCTGATTTCCCATTTCTCCTTTTCTTGAACCCAACTTTCGCACGGACGGTGTTTTTAGCGAATTCTAGAAAGGACCCACGTGTCGACAGAATGTGCACGTAGAGCCAACGCTCTCTTTCTCGAACGCGGTGGGGATAAACCCAGCCGCAGACTAGGTGACGAAGACGCAGACCGTAAGGTTCAAACATGACCAGCAGGAAGCAAACGAAGATCAATAAAACTGAAATATACACATTGCCCCATAAATTAAATTAATGTGTTTATTAAAATGGTTTATTTTTGTTTGAAAGAATTTTCAAGTTTTTTTACCTATCCAAAAATATGTTCGGTAATTAGGTTTTATGGCCACTGGTAAACATTCCCGGGTGTCTAGAGAAGGCAGTACGAACTTGAGCGGGTTGAGATTTTCCAGGATGCTTCGGTACATTTCTGCGAGAAATCCGGAGCCTTCCACCGTCGCAGTCATTCCCAAGAGAGGATCTGCATTTAGGAAAAAATGAATGAATTATTTAGTTAGGTATTTATTGTGCTAATAAACCATAAATATTAGTTGGTGATTACTGATTACCACTCCATTTTTGTTGATCCACAGCAGCATTTATCCGTATCCACTCCATGAACTTGTACAAAGCGTAGTCAATTAAAAGATAAGACAGTATCTGAATCGAGGCCAGAACCACTAGAGCAATTCCCAGTTTTCTCTTTCTCCTTTCCTCTTTTATCATTCTCCAGGAAAAGGTCTTGTCGATGCATAATAAATAATTAGGTAGTCCTTAATTAGTTCATATTAAATATGACCTCTAATCTTAATTAATGAAATCAACGTTTGCCTGATGCCTGACCTCTACGTAAAGATTGAACTCTCTGTGCCTCATGGGAAAAATACTTTGACCCCCAACACCCACTCGGCGAATGTCCATTTTAATTAATGAAGTGGATAAGTAGTAATTATCGTAACGGTCGGTACTCAAATACCTCCAGCGATAAGTCAGTCCTCTGTAATAAGACAATTATCATTGATGTGATTAATAATGTTTAATAGATTAGTATTTTTAATATCCACTTTAGTCATTTAAAATTTGCACATCTCACACGCACTTATATAAAACGTAAACAAACGGAAACAACAAAGTGATGTCCATCAAATTGATGTATTTAAATATCCATTCACAGCGCCCCAAAATGTCCTTTTTCATTCCCTCGAAGGCATCCGTGAAACTTTTGTCACGAGTAAGTGAATGATCGAGTTTGTAGGTGATGTTAAGACGCGCATCGAAAAATTTCCGGAATGCACTGGCAAAATTTTTAAAGTCTGTATGTTTGAAAGTATAAAATATTTAGTTTCCCCCATCAAAATGTTTAAAGTTGTATTTAAATAGCTTAATTAATTTGTTAATATACGTTGAACAACCGGGTCGAAAACGTGCTCTCGAACAAGGGAAGGAAAAAAGCAGATGATGACGTCAGTAGCTTTCGCAAGTCCACAGACAAAATCGAAGGCGTTAACGGAAGTGCACATCCAGGCCAGGGTGTCACCAATTTCGACCTTGCAATTTTCCGAGGCGCTTTCAAACGACTCCATGCATCTTTCGTAGGGCGTTCCAAACTCGTAATTGCAGATGTCCATAATGTTCTTCAGCTTATTATACACGCTCCGAATTACCGAAACTAATTAAGAAATATTTTGTAAAAATAGTTAAATTATACTATAAAATTATTTTTGCATTAAATCATTTAATAATTAATGCTAGAATTGACACACTTATTTCTTGGACTGTGTCCACCACAGTCTCCAGCTCCTTTTTCATTCTCTCAAATACCATTTGCAATGAGTCCATAACGGAACCAATGGCCTTCTGGAACGAGGTGAAAGGATCCTTGACAAAATCAAAGAGATCCAAAATGGAATTTTTCAGCAGCTCCTAAAATGCGTTATAATCATCCATTAGCTAATTGTTCCTAGAAAAAATATCATTTTTTGGTTTCATGATTGACGATGCACCTGTCCACATGCCAAACTGTTCGTGAGAATCTCCATGTTGGTCGTGGTGTTTTTAGCGGGTCCCGACAGTGCCAGGACGAGTGTGTAAGCGAGTAAAGCGGCTCTTCCTTTGTTCGTGAAAAACTGCATCGTCGACAAGACAAAGACGCATCGAGACGCCTCGGAAAACGTGAGCATGAACGTGATGAAAATTCCCGTCAGAACTAAAAATATTTTCAAGCCCACAGAAGTTTCCCTCTGCTCGCGGAAAATGTTTGTTAAACCAAGTCCTCCAACTACGCCAGACTTTCCACGCGCGAAACTAATGGGATCTGCGTGAGCCGTGTTCCAAAGCAGAAATGACAGAATGACACCAACAGCGAAGCCGGCGATGGTCTTCAAAATGTGGTTTTCCTTTGTGCCATTTATCCACAGTTTAGCGTAAAACGTTCGCTTTCCTTCCGGTACAGATTTGTAATCCACGCAGCAAGGACAGAATATTTTCCTTATGGCATTCTTACAAGGTCTGAGACGTTTTCCAAACCAGCGTGAGATTTTTTGGCAGCCGGTGTACACCGGGGGCAGGCCTTTTGATCTTCGGTAGTTGTTTATTTTTATCCGGTCAAGTCGCTTGCGGGCCCGGCGTAACCGGCACGAGGCATAGCATGAAAATATCCATTTCCCAATTAGAGCCCAAACCATTTTATGTCAAATTATGTTTCAAAAATGGACTCATTCACACTTGACATTTGAGAATCATACAACTGAGGCATTTCATAGTAATGTAACTGATATCATGCATCTGTCAAAATATATTTTGCTTCCGAACTCGCACGATCATTATGATGATATGAATGTGTGTGTACTTTCTTTGTTCGAAAGTAGTCAGAAAATTCGTCCATAGAGACAGACGAATCTCTCTGAGAGTGTGATCTCGGCCCGAGAATCACGAGATGATATAAAGTGCGTCATTTCATTCAATGTCCTTGCCCTACGATTACGATATGATGTACTAGTAGATGCAGCCTTTTCCTAGACCGGGGTATTATTAGACAATTATCATCAACAACCTCATCGTCATCATCATCATTATCATCAATCACCCCTCAGGTTCATTCATTTTGTGTACACATGTTTTTTAAAGACATGATACAGTAGAAAGAAACACTTTAGCGAGCGAAAGGAAGTTGTGGGCTTGCTTGCGTATATATGTAGATAATATAATGAATAATAATGATTTATAGTTAATATTTCAAAATAATTACAAAGAGAAAAGGATGAAAAGAGACATTAAAAGGAGATAAAATGAAGTTTAACGATAAAGCGTTAATTGAAGTGTCTCAGGGAACCCCGCAGCATGAAGGGCGACTGGATCACAGGGCACCGCCGTCATTTAGGGACTCGGGTAAAGTTTTGATTGTATTTGAAGTTAAATTGCTTTATTTAAAGTGAAATAAACTTAAATAATTCAAATATTATTAAAGTGTACTAAATCATTGTGGTTTGTGAAACATTTCCAGGTTATAGAGAGAGATTTTTTAAGCTAATTGGAAATCTCCTGTTTTACTTCCGATTTACAGATTTGGGATCTGTTGACACTAAAGAAGTAAGATGAATTAAGTTAATGAAGTGAAAGATTTAACGAGTAATAAAGCTATTTAATGTGGTAATAGAGTTTGGTTGTTAAATAAAGCTTTTTGTTTTTGTATGCTAGCCGGCTGGTGTAATTGTGCTCGAGAATTATTCAGTGCAACCTGAGTATGAGGAAACGGAAGGCTCCTTTTCATTCTCGATTTTATTCCTCGATGAGCCGGATAAAAAACACATTTTTTGCGCCAGGACTGACACCGATGTTCAGGTTGATTTATAGTTCTTTACACTTTAAATAAAATAAAAATACAATCATGATTTTACTCAAAATAATATAACAATATTTCTTAAAAATAAAATTCAATTTAATCAAAAATTTATTTATTTCAGAAATGGGTGAATGTCCTGCAGAAAGCCAGGTTCGTTTTAAAGGCAATTAGAACTGTTTTCCTGTATTTACCACTACATTAATAATCCCAATCATTGAAAAATACTTAAGATTGCTAAATATACCGTTAAAATAATTTATTAAATGTAGCATTCAACACTGGAAAGAGAAATTAACGTCCATGCAGAATCACATCAACGCACTTAAAGAAGCTGTAAGTTAAATATTTAGAGTCGAATGAATATATAAATATTAAACGCCCTTCCAATTTAATTGATGCATATTATGTAACTGAAGTTTTTTTATAAAACACTTTTCGTATATTCTTTTTCAGCGGAGTTCCCCATTTTTGTTCCAAAACGGACGATTGCAAAATCCCAGACCGAATCCATTCGCGTCGCCAAACGTACAACGAAGAATGCCACCACCCACAGCGCCCATCGACATACCTCAACGACAAGCAACTTTAGCACCTCCTTTACCTCCAAGACGTCGCAATCCGAGCCCAAGTCCCAGCAGAAGGAGCTTCAAGGAAGATACTGAGTCCGATGACCTCATTCAGTTTTAATAAGAATTTTCAGAATTTTTTAAAATTCTTTCATCGTCTCACTTATCAAAGTATCAAATCTTTGCATCGAAAACTTTTGATTGGACAATGAATTAATACTGCAAAGATATTTAAAATATTCTTTTTCTCCTGTCTATATCATTAGTTTAGTAATTTAGTTTAGTATTTTTATACTATTACTGTTAATGTTCCTAACTGCCAAAAGTGTATTTTACAAAATACAAATGCCTTAGTAAGTTACCGAATGAACTCCAGCAGTCCATGACATTTTTATAATTGCGGCCTATTGAACATCTTGCATTTTTCTAGGTTAAAACAAGACTGAGCAGAGATTATTTTAATTGTACTTGTATTAATTAAGGATAATTAAATTGTGAATTTTCCTTTTAAAAAAGTATTCTTTTGTGCAACTAAAATGTTTCGCAGTGTTTCAAATGTCCACGTCTACACACATACAGCACAGCTAATACAATTTTTGACAATCAAACATGATATATCAGTATAATTAATTAGGTTTAATAAATGTTACCATTGTTGGTCTATGTAGTCAATCCATTAATTAATTTTTGGAACGAAATAATAAAAGAGTAGCACTTAAATAATTTATATGAATTACCTGCTTTACTGTTTTAATTATAGTCGAAGTATTAAGTCGCTATAAAGTATTAGTTTTGCATTATATAATTACAATACGACGTAGTGCAGTGGTTGTATGGTATGCATTTGTTTCATATCCGAATTACATATGAGAATTGAGTTGAGAGAGGAGTTGGGAAATGTAAGGAGTTTCGATGGAATGATACTTTTCTTGTCAAGTCAAGACATCTTCCAGAGAACAGAACAGTATTCACCATGCAGAATACCAATTACAACGACAGTGATCTGACAGTGGTGACCACTGGTCACAATCAACTTTGTCAAGGTCAAGGCAATGGACGAATCTTCTATTGAAGCACATCATGCATGAATTGGATTGGATTACGTACGTGGATTTGCGTCGCGAATATTACGATTTGACATTTGAAGCTGGCGGAAAAGTTGACACAACACAAATTGGGAATCCAAATTGGAGATTTGACCGAGATTGCTCCAAATGCAGGATCAAACGAGACGCGATAAGATATCCCTTTGCTTCCAGGCCGACTTACTAAAGCTTTCTTTAGGAAATCAAAGTCTCTGACTCGAGAGTGATCAATGACGTGGAGCCGTGGGATTCACTGACGTTTGCGCCCCTTCAGGGGACTTGGAGCCGGGGAAATGTGCGGAATTGATACTTAGTTTAAAGTTTAGACTTACTACAAGGTTTTTATGAGTAAAAAAAAACATTTTTTACATTTTTAAGACGTAACTTTCCATTCATCAATACTTCATAGTCTTAGTCCATACAATGCTTGGTTTGCATATAATCCTGTGTGTGGCTGTGGTTTGTAAGAAGACGGAAGCGCTCGAGAATGAACGTGGAAATGAAAAGGCGGAATGGGAAGTTGCAATTTGCAATATTTGCATTGCATATAATACAAAAACGCAGTTTCATTTTATACTGTAAAAGTCGTCAGTTTTGGCAATGTCCCAATAAATACGACACTGATAGTATCAGGTATTTTGTAAATAAATATAATGAGTAGCCTTGTGCGTGTATGCATGACATGTTGCAACAGGAAGATACTTGAAAATATTTTGGAAAATCTCAATTCTCATCTCACGTATTACTGCTCATTTTAGTTTACAGTGGCATGGGTTAGTTAATGATTATTAAATTTTTAAAAGTTATCCTGTGTAAAATCCAGATTTTGTAGGCCGCTGAGATAAATTATTTTAGTGTTTATTATTGATTATTAAGTTCGAGTTCGACTGAGCTTTCCGTTTTGATATTTTGAGGATGAAACTGTTGATTATTTAGTTTGTAGCGTTTAATCATGAATATGAGCCTCCAAATCGCAACGACGGCAGTCCCGGTCCCGGATTTGTTGAGAAACTCGACTTCCGATTCGTTTGCATCACCAAGTACACTGATAATTTCTGCGGAATATGAAAATAGTTCTTTGATTTCGGAGGGATCGCCCACGAGTACTGAATCCATTTATTTCATTCTGGTGCCTTTGCTGGTGATATTTTGTGTTGCAATTACCTCAGGCTTGGTAAACAGTAAATATAACGTATAAAGTATTCCAGTAGTAATTGTTTCTATTCAAATTTTTAATCCTCCGTCGTAAATTTATGAAACTTTGCAGGCAATTTACTGCATTCAAAGTGGACGAAGAAGACGAGCTGATAACCTGAGACATTCTTTAATTCCTATGTACACATATAACAAGGATGATGATGAGTGGGGAGTTCTTCTTCGGAACTACAGCAGCAGCTTCCAATAAAACTTGAAATTAATGCCTATGTAGAATGTAGCCTCCCAAGAAGAATAAAAAAATCCATTATCCCAATTTTAACATTGTAAAACGAAAAATACGCAGACGTTGGACGCCTGGATGTACATGTGAAAAATGTAATAAAATATGCCTCGCTTCGCAATTCTCAGCAATTTCGAATTTCGCATGCAATTTATATTTTACATAATGAATTTCTGTATTTGTGCAACTACTATTGTAAACGCAAAACTCAACTTGTAACAATACTCTTTTATTTAAATTTAACTGCTTGACTTGACAATGAATATGGCTTAATAAATAGATCTGTGCTATCACAGAAAGGTACCGGTCGATAGAGAGGATGAGTTGTAAGTTGAAGAGTACCTTTAATTTCTTATTGAAAAATACTAATAAATCTTGTAATTCAAAGACTTCGTCTTCTATAACCTAACACCACTGACTCTGTCTTAGTAAAGCAGTTTTAAAGAAGATTGTAATTAAACTAGATAGTTTTGTTTCATTCACTTGGAATTGATTCTTAGAATTAGAATTACAGTTTAGATTTTTTGAGTTTTCCTAGCAGTCTATCCAAAGCCATCGCTTTCGACATATCGCCCTTTATTTTCATTTTGCCCATCATGTATGCGGATGTGGGACTTAATTTACCATTGAAAAGTTTAACGAAGTCATCCCCAGAAACCGATATTGTCACGTCTGATTTATTCGGAGGGGTACCTTTTCCTACATCGCCACTTCCACTCTTAAGGTCCAAATAGTATGTGCCTTCATCTGTGCCTTTAACGTCAAATTGGAACACGGCGTTGGTACTTTTCACCAGGTCTGGGCTCAGTAAGCCTTGGATTTGCTTCATAATAGTCAGGATTCCACTACCGCCACTGCTAGCTGCTGAAGAAGCTCCGGATGTACCACCGCTGGCGCTAGATCCTGGACCTCCAGTTATGGCGTACTGACTACTGTGTACAGAGTCGGTGTGTTCCAAAAAGAAATCCGGCATCAATGCGTCATCTAAGGTTTGAATGAAAGTTCAATTGTTACAGAAAACCTCAAGACTTGGAAACACATCGAATCTAACTCTTTTACTACCTTTGTTGTAGGAGTATGGAGTCATGTCAGTAATGCCCTCCTCCTTCAGGATCGATTCGTCAATGTAAAAGTATCCTAAATAAAAATAAATTGGGTTAATAATCCGTGAATCCTCTGAACTAAATTCTTAGTAACAAAACGTTTATTTAAAATGTCAAAAAATTGTATAGATATAAAAAATTATGCACCTGTTGCTTTTGAGCTATCACGCGAAAGAATCGCATAAGCCGCGTCGCTCATTATTTCAGGTTTTCTACATTGAGACTTGACGCTTTCTCCACCACCTGTTGTAAGAATTAAAGTCAGTTATTTAATTCGAAGTTAACAGCTATTCGAACTTCGAAGTATCCGATATATTTATTATTTCAACATAATGTGTAATTCTGAAAACATTAGATTACCAAGCATTTCCATTGCAGCAGTAAAAATTGCAGTTGCAGGCCACAGACAATTCACCGCAATTCCGGTACCTTTCAACTCTTCCGCCCATCCCAATGCAAACATTGACATGTTGTATTTAGCAATTGTGTAAGCAACATGATTACCGAACCACTGTGGTTTAAGACTGAGGGGTGGCGAAAGATTAAGAATGTGGGGATTCTTTCCTTTCATCAGGTAAGGCAAACACGTCTTTGTTCTACAGTGACAGTAATAGTTCACAGGTAATAATTAACCCACATATTATCATTAATTACAATTTACAATTATAAAACTAATACAGATTTAGCTACTCCACGTCTGAGTTTCTGAATCGGATTCAGTGAATCCTTTAAACTTACACGAGAAATGTTCCTCTCGCATTTATACTGTGCATTAAGTCATATCTTTTCATTTCCGTGTCCGGGGTCTTGGTCAAACTAATAGCACTGGCGTTATTAACAACAATATCTATTCCGCCAAACTTCGCCACTGCCTTTTCAACCGACTCTCGAACCTGAGCTTCATCTCGAATGTCCACGATGCACGGAAGAGCTTTGCCACCCAGGGCTTCGACTATTGAAACAAACAGTATAAAATCATAAATCAAGCATAAACCTAACATCCCAATTTCTTTAGGAAATTAATTGCAAGGAAAAACTCACCCTCTTCTGCAACGGTAAAAATTGTTCCCTTCAGCTTAGGGTGTGGCTCGGCAGTTTTAGCAGCAATTATAATATTGGCTTTGTCCTTTGCCAATTTTAAAGCAATGTCACGCCCGATTCCCCGACTTGCACCGCTGATGTACACTGTGCGGCCAGCCAGTTTCCTGTGGTACAACAGACAGAAAATTATTGAAAATCCAGTTAAATGTATTTACCGATATAACAATTTCATAATGTCCTAATAAACACCCCATTCAAACTTACCCAGTATTCTGTAGAAGCGACATTATTTCCAGAAGTTAATTCAATTTCGGCGATTGAGTAAGAATTCAGAGGACCTCTTGGTATAAACCTGTCAAGAATAAAATCGTAACTTTGAACTTACTACTTAATTAACTCCCTGGATTCTGATATTATTCAGTTAAACTATTAGACTGCATGTATTGAATCATTGTATTGAAGCTGCATTTGTTTTAAAAGCATCTAAAGATACAAATCTTTATGGACAAATCACATGGATAGTTTCACAGTTTGACAAACTTAAAACTTACTGATTAATTACACATACTAATTTCTATTATGTACACGGTTTAAAACTAAAACTTACCTCTTTTAATAATGGTGAAGAGATGTTGACAACTTACTACTGATGACTGACCAAACGAAAAATTCTCTTGTCTTAACCCGGATTGAAGTTGTGACAAACTGCTTGAAGCTCGAACCGAAATCACAAGCTAATTGGAGGAGTATTTAAGTTGAAGGTGACATATGACAAGTTGGGCAATGGCCACTAATTTGATTTAAAATGGACTCTATTCATTCATCACACGCACCTTATCTACCTAACTAAACTAAAGTGACTTATTTTGTTATTCTTTTAACAACAGCACCGAAATCGTGTTAAGTTTTCGCTTTTGGTAAACAAACTCTTCGTCAACTTGTGAACTTGTCAAAGCAGTAAATGTATTTACACGATAGAGTGAAAAGCACCAATCAATCTCGATCTAATGATGGACCTACGCGTTAATCAACGAATCGCACATCCCAACTCAACATCTCGTTTCTCGTCACTATCTTTTAATCTTTCCTCGGTGTATGGGTCCAAGAGTCCAAATTCCAGTACATATGCAACTGTAATGACAACACGAGGAGGTAATAGAAAGAACTTCGTCAGGGTCGAATGAAGTTACTCTATGCTGCCGATGATGCCGGCTATTTACTATTTCCCATAAGCTTTATAAAATGTAGCCGGATGAAATGAAGGTAAGCCACACTTGCCACACACCACGGTGGAAATGCAAAACAAGAAGAGTTCATTTCATTTTACCCTTCTAATTTATGCTAAGTCATGTCAAGTATCAAATGAATCAAATCATATACAAAATTATGACTTATAATCGTAAGTAAGCGTAATTTTATTGTTGATCTTCTTAATTCGTATTATGTAATCAATAGTTGCTCTGCATGATTTACAAATAAACAAAGAAGAAATCATAGTTTAGATCTCGGTCTCAAATTCATCACGTTTGCTTTATCACATCAAAGAATGCTTAAGTAAAAAATGTTTGTCATAAACACACAGCGCTTCCAATTCCAATGTAAACGACTTCAAGGACTAGTATCATTTACCAAATTACAACTAAATACATAAGCTAATATTATTTGAGTATCCTCTTCAAAATATATTTTTGTGCAGTCATTTCTACAATTTTAAGCTATGTAGAATCAGTTCAAACTTTGATTTTCTGACTAACACAGAGAATGTAGATAAATATCAAAAACCCGATGATATTCCTTGTCGGACCAAGTTGAAATGTCGAATTGGTGATGGCGTCAAATTGGCCACTGCTGTCTGAATCGTTCGGATGGTTTTGGTTGTCTTGAATCACATTTTTGTTATCTTCTCCATCGTCATCTTCACAGGGCCCTAAATGAATAAAAATAATTTGAGTATTTAACGGCTATATAGAGAAATCTGCCCAAAACTTCCATAGTATTGCTGAGAAGCTTTTTAATTGGAAAGCTTACCTGGGCTGAGCAATTCAATTATGCCGTATTCGTTTTCAGGTTCCTGAGTCATTGAGCTGATATTATGAATGCAATCTTTTGCAGCTACCATTGTCATTTGGGAAGTTATGGTTGTAGATTTCTTTCTTTTCAAACAATAAAAATTATCTGGATGCTCATTTGACGATGTTAAAATTGTAAAGTTGTACTCTCGATCTTCCCATGATTCCATGCAGTATAAATCTAAACCAGATTCAGATTATTTCAATTTAGATTTAGCAGATAAATTGAAAGATGCTTTCTTTAGGTGAACAAAAAATTATTCTTACGCTCCACTTCGATTGAGTTAGGAGAAAGCAGAATTTCCACTACTTTCGGATTGTCGCATCCAAATGACCACATACTTTCCGGTGTGAAAATTCTCTCTGTTAATTTTGAAGATGCCAATGCGTTTGACGTGGTAATTTGATACTTTCCGTGTAAAGGACAAGAGTTTATCTGAAATTCGACATTGATCATGGTTGCTCCATGACTAAGTGCTGACGGTGAGGCGTTAAGGCATATTCCTGTGAGGGCTTCAAAGTTGAGATCCTCTTTTTCCATGTAGTATAATTGGAAGACATTTTTAGATTGCCTTACAATATGCAAACAAATTTCCTTGGAATGGCTAAAAAAATAAGACGTATTTTAAAAAGTATTAAACAAATCTATTTGGTAACATTTTGGAAATGTGTTTTTTGCGTCCTCACCATCCAACGGTGTATTTCCCAACAACAGCAATATTAAACTCTTCAAACACATCCGGTTGGGTGTTGTTCGAATTCAAGGTGATATTTCGTTTGTTCAAACAGCGTAGCCTACTGTGAGTCAGTGGGAATAAACTTGATTTTTCATTGAGGAAGTGCTGATGATCCGTGGTCGGATCAACTTCCGGAATAATGTGAATTGTATTTTTTAATTTAATAGGGTCAAATTGAAACTTGACAGAAGTGTCCATATCTACCCAGATTTGCGACGCCATCCATTGCGGAAATTCACACCTTTCGTTAACGGATTCCACTTCTGATAGTTTTCACATTTAAGAGCATGATTTAAGGTTACTTTTGAAAAAATATTATTTTTAAATAATACACGTTAATATTAATACGCTTACTTTTCTCGAGGTAAAGAGTTGTTTCCGCCGTTTCAAGTTCTGTTAATCCGCTACAAGTGGGGAGATCAAACGTTCCAATTTCATACCCTACAAGATTCGGCGGCTTCGTGGGAATCAAATTTGGAACGGTTTTTTCCTTAAAAATGAAACACCGAAAGCGATCTTGAGGCGATCTATGATGTCCTCTGTTGCTTGATTGAGTGATATCAGCAACCAAGTACCGATTTCCAGATTCAGTCCAATTCCCGACGCATGACATTCTCTCAACTGCATAGTTAAGTTTTCCTCGATAAATATTACATAAAGCCAATTTGTGTCACAGGAAATGAAACCTGTATATTTAAAAAATTAATACCTTTCATAACGGAATCGAGTTGATCAAAGCAAGCTTCATATCGCCACTGCATTCTACTCGTGTTAACACAAGATGTGGAATGAGAAACTGGGTTTTCACACTTTAAACCTGACTTCGTGGTGTAACTAAACTCATAATCATTGTTCCTGCAAAACAAATAGCTTCTTATTCTATATTGTCCATTTGACTCGTCGTTATTAGGCTGATTCCATTATATTTATTTAGTACCCGAATGGACAGTTATCGGGTTTGTAGTCGACTTTGAACCAGTACTTGACCTCTAAATCATGTGCAGTTTTTATGAAGTTACTGCAAGGGGTCTTTTCCTCATTTTCATTGTCCAATTCATCTATGCAAAACGGATCTATAAAAGACGTACATTTTAATACTGAGATTTATTTCCTGTATATTTATTTTTCTGTGCAATTAAGTAATACTAATTATGACCTCAGTTTTTACCTTCTTTGGAAAAGAGGACATTTGGATGATTCTCAACTATTAAAATGCATTTTGCGCAGTTTGTTTCCGGATTGCTGCAGATAGGTCAATGAGGTGAAAGTAAATTAAAATACACTGAAATGTACTTCATTGTTCATGAAAAATGACTTTCTTATGACTGACTTTAATCATGAATGAATAAATAAGTATCACTTACTGAAAAAGAAAAACATCTTCCTCCATCCATATGCAATCCCCCAATCTTTGGATTGTATTTGATGTCGAATTTACTACTATGGGAGGACTATTGGCAAATTCCTTTATGAACCAGTTTCCTTCCCAAGCTTTAGGAAACGAGCAAACTGAAAAATAATTCATTGAATTTGAAGTGTCCAAAATTATTTACCACATCAATTATGCAAGTATGTACATCAAAAATTAATAAAATATCTCTAGTTCAAACAATCATGTCAGCGTAGTAAGCAGGAAAATTCTTGATTCAAATCAGTATTTACATGAACTTCATTTCATTTTCTATTTCAACGGGCCCCGTGCAAGTTTGATGGTCAACAAGTCGTGATGTTTTTATAGGTAAGCATTTTGTTTTCATATATGTATTTAGCAGTAGAATTTAAAGTTCGGGAGCCAAAATATTCTTATCGGAACATCAATCGCAAACAAGAGGTGTCTGAATGTATTTGTTTGTACAAAGTAGTTTCGACTAGACCAAACAAGGCTCTATTAAACGCTAACAACTGTTGAAGTTTTACTGAAAAAGTGTCCAATAGTGTAAAAGTCCGTTGGTTGACAGGTTGCTTTATTGAACTACAGCACTGACGCTGACAACTTACGCTAATGATTCTGCTTGAGAAAGTGAAATTATTATACAATACATGAGCTTGTAAGTCTATGCTAAACATTCTTTAGTTCTGATAAAAATCGTTGCAGTTGTATAATACAACTTGTATTGCTCTACAAGTGACGAGAAAATTGAAGTTATATTGGAGAATTCTACATGTTTGTTGTTTGATAATGAAAGCAGATCATTGATGTAACACTTCAACTTTTATAGTCTTTATGTTTTGAAATTTATCTCACTTTGTTAATGAATTACTTATTACGCTCTTCAAGTGACAATGTGACCTAGCTGAATTATTTCGATCTATAAGAACGTTTTGATTTGACAAATTCTTCTCTTTAGTATTTTCTACAATCGATGTTCAATTAATTTCAAATGTATTACAATTTTGCAGAAATCATGCTTAAAATTATTTCTATTGTTGTCTAATACATTGCTGATTGTACGAAGAGTGTAGAAAGGCTTACTTACATTGACAGTTTCCAAATTGCAGCACTGAAGTGAGAATCACAATAAATAAGGGTTTCATGGCTGAGATCTTAAAATCGGTTTGCCCTTGAGCAGTTTTTAGTTAAAGTCGGAATAATAATAAATATATAAAAATGTAACAACAAGACTCATTCCCTCTGTAAGTTCAAGAAAACCTTAAAATACTTTCTGATGATTCCTTCGATGAAAACGGACTACTCCCATGCATCGCTTCTAAACTTTATGATTTTATTAAGTTTTCCATTTAGAACTCTCTCTGATTCATGTCAGTAAGTAGTGCAATCGATCCTGCAACTGAAACATATTGATATTACTTTAACTTGTATCAAGTGGACATGTTTGTAAAATATAATCAGTTGCGACTAGGTTTCATTATTTCCGATCTCTAAAAACTAGTGTTTAAATTTTTACTACAGATGATGCAGTAGCTGAATGTGTTGTACTAATCCTTTCTATTCAAAGAATTTGCTTATCTTTCTATTTGATTCGTCGGGCATAAATATGTAAATGTAAGCATTCCTGACGACGCGACATTTTAATCTATTTAACATAATATCATCAAGAACTTTGGACATTCAGGATTCAGTACTAAGGGAAATCATTTACTCTAATAGACGAATGAGTAACAGTACTCAGTCAAACAAATATTAAGTAATAATATAAAAAATATATAATAATTTCTAGCTTCCCACAAAGAAATGAATTTAAAGTGTTAATAAGGGTCTTTGAATGGCTAAAAAAGTATTCATAAATAAGAAGAAAATGTTGAATAGGAACAACTAAAGGTGAATATTTTTCAAGTTTGTAATACGAATACGTGCTAAACGATTTTGCCTACATAAAGGGATAGAATTAGAGATGCTTTGCCTCAGACAGTGAGTAACCAAAATGTTTTGTGAAACACTAATTGATACAGTGAGTGAAATTCGATGTTATGTAGTTGTTCATGTCGAATGTCGAGATATAAGATGACGACGGTTGTAAATTAAATTAATAATAAACTCGGAATAATCACATATTGGCTTTTCCCCACACTAAATAGAGTTTTACATAGACTCAATCGTAAAGAATCTAAGTATTTTTGTTTTCGTTTTCACAGCTTGTAGGCACACTATCATTTTATTTCTACATTCTAGCAGTCAGTCGTTGCTCGCTGACGATGTTAAAATATAAACTTTCCTTTAAGTAAGTTATATGCAACGGACGGATGCAGTATATTTCATACAACCACAACCACACCACTAAGAAGAAGAGTGGAAGAAGTTTCGAAGTATTTATAATGAAAAATGTAAGTGTGTGTACTGCTCAATTACAAGAGGTAAAATATTGTCATTGTTTGTTTTCAGATGCCTGAAAACTTAAATCACTAACACTGCACTTACATATTTAATAAATATACATAGTTCGAATATAAACTGTTATGTCAAAGATAGATGTAAAATAAATAAAAATTATGTACTAAAATAACTGCCAAATATCAACTGACAAAATGTTCTGGGAAAGCAATTATTTTCAAAACGTCAGGCCTTGACAAATATTTGTAGTGGGCCTGATGCTCCAAGAAGTCTGGACGGTCACTTAGCCTGAAGTCTATGTAAAGAACTTCAAGTTTAGTGTGGCCTTTGTAAACTTTAGGTAATTATGTGTACAATGTACTGATTCCCAAGAACAAGTATTTCTCACGTTTCCGCCAACATCTCGAATAAATCAAATTCAGCAATACAGCACACTGTACTAGTAATATTTATTTCACACATAACCCGCACCACGTTGCTGCGAAAACCATGACTGAATTTTAACAAAATATCTTTATACATCATCAATGGTGATGAGATCACAGGACACGACAAATGTTTGCAATTCTACTTGAAAATTAGACCTTTCCGAACTGGACAATCCTGTGAATGTGCTAAAATCAGGACAGAAAATGGACTTCGGTGGAAGCGATGTTTAGTAAGTGTGACGAGGAATGAGTCAAACGCAAAACAACGCCAATAGATTCAAAACGATAGGATGATAGGTGATAACAAAAGTAAGTCAGAGGATATGACAAGTAGCGTAATATGAGTCGTTAAAGCATTATTACGAAATGATGCTTTCTTTAAGTTAACAACACAGTACATGAATGAATAGCAACTGAAGTTTCCCCTAATGTTACTTACGATTACTATCTTGATATTTCGTCCATAAAACATTTCCTATGGGACATACAGAGAAATAATGAAATGTGATAAGTGCCGACTTGCCGATTTTGTGCAGTACGTATGACCGATAATACTCTGCCAGCTCTGATACTGCCTGTCCGAACTTATCAAGTATTTCATTCCATTGTGCAATGTTAGTAGTCAATGTTTACTGTACATTTACAACTTAATTATTTACTTTAACATATTTGAATTATAGAATGACTCATCTACTTTCGGCAATCACTTTTTATGTGTTTCTGCGTGACACAATGTATAGTATTTAACAATTCATCTCCTAATAATGGTCATTCATCGTGTACTTACAAAACGTTTTGTATTTCTTGGTAAATGGAAGGAATAGTACTTGACTCTTGACTCTTCATTTCTTCAGATCCCAAACCCTCCATTCGCATTCCAAGCTTCAGCTGCATACATTACAATAATATACTCCTTGTTTGACTTTCTCAAGTTGGGATTACAATTTTATAATGGCCGGAAATAAGGATTAACTAAAAAAGTAAACGACAATTAAAGTGAAGATTTGTCCATTAATGTAAAATAAAATGTATAAATCTCGTACTTATTTTTGGCAACCTAATATAATAGTCGTTAATAACACCATTGATTTATGGAGGTGGAAGTCGAGATTTTATATTTACTCCTGACAAGTTTTAAAGGGCAACAGACTTGTATAAAATCTGGTAAATATTTACTCAGCAAATTCATATAATTTCATGTCTTAGGTAATATTGTTTAAAAATGATAGCATGTTAGTGCTAACGCTAACACGTACTTGCCTGGTCTTAAACAAATAACAAATAATTTGCTTCTTTGATTTTTTCTAATTGAAGTTGAAGCTCAAAATACATTGACGATTGTCGCCAATGGTCAGTTGAAAATCAAATCACCAGATCATTGCACATTGCACTTTATCGCCTTTTTCAGTTTAAGGTGCGTCATGCGCCTTGAAGATGCAATTGGTCAAATAATTTGAACACAGAAACAAAAGCTTCCTATGGGCAAGAGATGAAATACGAATAATGCGATGTCGTTGGATTATATTCGAAACGTAATAATGAATTGACAAAAGTGACGCGTAATTGAAAAACACAAAATGTCATTATAAATTGTACTGACGTACATTTTCATTGGAATCATAGATTTTTATTTTAGACCATTCTCTTGGAGCTACAGTTTTAACATGTACAAGGCAAGAACAATGACGTAAACAATGGATCCAAGCCCGTTTGCAATAGCAAGACACATTTGAAATACCAAACTCACAAGTTGATTATGCGGTAGCCTTCTTGGTTTAATAGGAGGTGCTGATGTGAACGGACACCCTGGGCTTGAGCATGGAGAGGAAGGTCGAGTCGTTGTTGTCGTTGTTGCTGTCGTTGTTGCTGTCGTTGTTGATGTCGTTGTTGATGTCGTTGTTGATGTCGTTGTTAAAGGTGACACTGGAGGCACGGTCGTAGTCGTTTTTATTTCCTCAATGATTGGAGGAATAGGAGTAGTCGTTGTAGTTGCATTCACCTCTGGAACTGGCAACACATTCTCTTCTTCTGGAGGGGTCACTGTATTTGCAATAGTGTCAATGCTGTCCGGAACAACGACAGGTGCCTCAATGTGTCCACCTTCCGTTTGCTCCGAGGCAATATTTAGAGATTCGTCAAGGACCCCTCCTTCATTTTCGCTGGCTACAAGTCTTGCAGCTTCAAATCCCTCTAGTGAAGTGTTTGGTGGTGGCGGCTCAGCATTCCATTGAATTGAAAAAAATACAGCGAATAATACAACACCCACAACCTGAAGAATGATGAATGCCAGTGCAGAAAATTTCAGCATGCGTGGCCTTTCCTGAAGGAGAAATTTATTTTGCAATTTATAAATTTTATAAACAATGTTTTAAAATTATAAACTTATTGTAATTACCCTTTCAACACCTCGGAAAATGTAGACACCAGTAACGCAGAGAATGATGAAGTAAAACAATTTAAAAGCTAAATTAAGATAATGTGCTAACGGGTCGATATCCTTGAATTTCTTTGAGGAAGAAAGATATCAAAATACAATTTTTATTTCATGCTATATAAATGTGTGATTTATTTTAAAATTGTTTCTGCTTACTGGTTCTGGAGGATCACATTTCCAAAGATTGATATTGATTTCATTGATTAATGTATCAAAAATGAACCAAAAGAAGAACACAAAGGATAGGGCTAAATGAATACTTGATCCGAAAAATGCAGCTCCACGTATATGGCTGCACATAATTGATGTTAATTGTATATGTATAATAGGTGAAAATTAAAATATTAATTCAAATTACTATCAGACATTTGTTATAAATTATTGAAAATCACAAGTTTGCAAGCTTTCGAAATATAATATAATATAGTATTTATATGTATTCCTTCAAGAAAGATGTAGGAGGGCAAGAACATGAATTTTGGAAACATTTTCAAAATAAACTGTTTGCATAATGTGAATACATAGTATCGATGTGTGTAGTATATTTAGATCTATATAAAATTTTGAGTATCACAGTTGTTCGTGTTGCTTTAAACGTAATTTGGGTGGGAACTAGACGTAAGATTTATTTTTAGAATACTGGTAAGTAGAAAGCATTGCACTTTTCATGTCGCATCGCATGCATAAAGTACTCCAAATTATTATGCAAGCAGAAACGACGGAAGTTTATCTATCTAGATCACTGGCAGTGGCGGTGACTAATCCTTTGAAGATATCCTAAATACTACATATTGCATGTTCCGGGAAGGAAAACCGTTTTCGTTATGCGCCGGAACAATTTTGAATTTCATTCTTAAATTGAACTCATACAAATGAATAGCAGGATTCTTAGCATAAATAAATGCATTGATTAGAATTTTATTCGGAACGCTTCGAGGATTTTTTGCTATTAGTGGTCAATATCTTTAATCTGATATTAAAACAGTCAGCAGTGGCATTTCTCATATCGTTAATTCAAGTACTTATCAAGTAAGTACTTAAGTAAGGTCAGACAAAATCAATATTTTTAAATAAGAACAAGATGCTAAGCATCAATTTTTTTAAATCTTTATTGACTCAATAAAATTGTCGGCAGTTATTTGAATTTATTAAGCTAGCGATTTAAGGCTCAGTCGAGTGGACGTGTCTCAGCATAGAGTGTCAGGCAGTTGCAGTTGAGTTGCACAAGGAAAGAAAAATCGACCACCATCGATTACATGACCAGAATTAAATCTATTTCCTAGTTTGCTCTTGCTAACTTGTTTCTACAGTTTACAAAAACTGAAATCAATCCGACAAAGTCTACATAATATGTAATGTAACAAAATCAATCAACTACTATTTTCCTTCTCACATAACACAAAATCATGACATGGCATGCATAATGTAAGAAAGATTATCATATCTAAAATAATGTGAAATCTGTCGGAGAAATCAGTGTAAAGCAAAGGCAATCAGATGATTATTTATAAATTGAATACTCCAAGAGTTCTAATAAAACCTGAACTAATTGAACCTGAAATCCTTAGTTGTATGAGGTTACACACGTAGCTAAAGTTGAGAAGTTTAAACGCGGAGCTAATAGGGTTACACTGCTCCAACCTTTGTTATCGCAATAAAAAAAAATCATCATCATCATTAATCCAGGTATCCTGCGTGGTATTTATTTTGTAAATGCTTTTTTCAAAACATGACATGAGGCACGCTTCTCAATTAAAATAAGAAAAACAAGGAAAAATATTCGCTGGAAGTTTGCAGAAAAATGAAAGCTATTCAATTGAAATATTCTGAAGTTCTATAATAGAACCATTCATCCTGGTCAACAGTAGTAAATACTTTTCAAATGCATCAAGACTGGAAAAATTTAAACACAAGCACAAAACACATAATATGGCTAATTAACTGTTTTTTATATTTTAGTTCTTTAGTAAAAGCTGCTACCACATATTCAGAGTGACGGTATTCAGAACTTTAAGACTTTAACCTATTTAAAAAATAAAAAAACATAATTCAAGTCGTTTCGTATTTTTTGTTGTTGCTTGAACTCTTCTTAACCAATAATTGCAAAATAATTTTTTGCCTGCTTGGAAAATCCTGTTTTGTATTTTATTTACATGGTATAGTTTTCCCATTTTTGATGTCTTCACTAATTCACCCACATCATTTATAAAATAAAAGTTTCTGTTTATTTATAATTTATGCGATATCCAACTTAATTTATACCCTTCAAGGCAAAACTGTCCCATATTTGACAGTTTCTGACAGTATCAAATTGTGTCTGATATCAAAGTGTTTATTTATAAATGTTTAGTACGTAAAAAGGTATAAATGAATGAATACAATGCGGTAAGACGTAAAAGTTTGAGCTTGAGCTTTTATTATTGGTGTCCATAAATTGCCTAAATCTCACAATCTTATTTGTTAGCAAATAACAAGGTGGTCGAGTAATAACTAGAGGAGCAGAAGCAGAGAGGAGTTAGTGATAATAGTCACAAACAACCGCAATTTCGTAAAAGTCAGATTAGTCTGGTTTCTTGTCGCGTTATCTTAAGCTAAAGCTGTACTTTTACATAAATCATATTTCTGCAGTTGCAGTAATCGAGTTTAAAAATGTCTTATCTGATATGATTAGTTTTCAACCAAAAGTAAAAAGTTTATCTTCCCTCTTCAAATGAGATTTGACAGGGTCCATATCTATCACGCTTTGGCAGTATGAAGAAATCTTGTTTTGACAATTTCCATTCGTCTCTTCGTTCTTCAGGGTCTTTATTTTCTAATACCCCATCCATACGAGTAAGGTTGAAAAGTTAATGTGTACGAGAGTGCCTAAGGTTTTCTAAATTAAACTAAATTTAATCAGCACTAACCTAACACGCTTTGCTAATAACCTTCTAAAAATAAGTAAACACGCTGTGTCAAAGAGGCGATCACGACCTTATGTAACACCAGAAACGGTTTTCAAAGTCCAGAACAAAGTATCTTTAAAATCGTACTTTCGTTAGGTCAAGCTCATTTCTGGATTTTTATAAATCAGGTATTCGCATCTGGAAGTCAGCTCATTTTAGTGTCAGTCAGGTGTCACCCAAAAAAACATTGAGGACTACCCAGTACCAAACCAACAGAGTCGATGTACGATTATCTACAATGTCATGAGGATGTGATCAGTCGTTCGATCAGTCAAAATTATAAGACATGAATAATTTAAGATAATGTGACTCTTCTAGTCTTCTGCAAGGTGAACCATAAAATATGTATCTCGTCACCCTCAGACACATACGGTTTTATTAATAGTAGAAACTAGTAACAGTACCTGTTAAAGGCACAAATAAAAACTTACTTTTCCACGTAGCTGCATTGAGA
>VYYJ01001475.1:0-30476 GCA_021029165.1 Cyphoderus albinus | reverse complement strand
CTTTGGTTGCGAAAGATGTGAAGACTAGACACAAAAGATCAATTAACCCTATGAGTAAGCATCCATTCATTGCCTCAGCCAACCCGGTTCCCAATGTTAGATAATTCCAGGAATAGAAAATTATCACTTTTTTTGCTGAGTGAGCATATTTATAAAAACTTTTAAAGGTAATAGATATTACTGTTATTATCAGAAACTTTCCCTTGCAGATAATACAATTAATTAGTTTGGTAATTGGTAATAATAGCTAAGTAAGATTAATCAATTTTTCCCTTTTCCAAATATTGAATTGGAGGAACAAGGAAGTTTGTCTATAAAACAAAGGATTTAATTTCATTTAATTTAATCCAATTATTGTTTGTATGTCGTAACTAATTGGTTTGTAATGAGGGCATCCTTTCCTTTGTCTTTCCATTAAACCGTTCATTGATTGAGATATTTTATGGTGTAAAGTGGAAATTAACTTTTTTATTTCTCGCTAAAAACTCCCTTGCTGACATTTACGTGAATGTTTTTAATACCCCGAAAATCCGCTGATTGACAGTACAATAGGACGAGTAAAGTAGAGTCAAGCAAAGCCGATTAATGCTTCACAGCATCATGGCCAACATCAGAAACGAAAGAAAAGAGGTGAAGCAAAGCGTCGAGGTAATGCTTTCTGCCTTCTCCTGTTCCACATAACATGCTCCATTAACTGCTTTCAGCTAATTACATAATCCCCAGCCCAAATCAGAGTGAAGCCGGGTACACAAAAAAGTGACACAACAAAAGATGGATTTTATTTGACTTTCCAGACTCCCCTCAGTCCCATCAAATTAAAACAATTTTTCACCCAAAATCCCTCACAATTACATTATTTTCCTTTCTGCACCAGGTTTTGCTTGCTCCACGTGACTATGCCATGGGCTTCACTTCATGCATAATCCTGGTTAATTGATTCAATCCGATTGACACAACCAGGTCAACGGCAGCACAACGCGAATCAGAGTGGAGTGGAAAAGTCGCAAATCGCAAATTGCGAAATTCTGCAAGCGGAGCAGTGGCAGACATACGTAGACAAAAATAAAGAAAACAATCAAAATGAATGACAACAAAAGAAAAAATATCAAACCCAAACTCAACATTTTGCTCCTTTGTTGCATAAAACATTAAAACAAAATTCTATACATTTTCCATGAATCCTTACCCAATAAAGTGTCTACGAATGAATTACATTGCATACAATGTGTCAATAGCTTTCGTGAACCCAAAATCCCCAAAATTGCAACTAATTAATGCCACCTCACAATTCCACTTTTAGTATAAAAACTCCCTGGCTTTAACCACCAGAGCATCAACTCATCTTTACCTCTTCAATCCAATACAACAACAAAAACAAACCAATTTCCAAAAAGCATTTCCGCTTTTCCCAAAACAATTTCTACTGTAAGTTAAAAACATTTCTATTAAGTAATAATTCCCAAGTTTTGATAAATATTCGATTCTTTTTTTGAAAAGATGGCGAAATTATTCAGCATCGCTGCAGTTTTCTGCGCCCTCCTCTTCGTCGTCAGCGCCCTGCCCCGTCCACAGGAGGAAGAAACTAAGCCAGAGGTTCCACCAGTAGAAGGAGGAGGCGAAGGAGGCGCAGGAGAACCAACAACCGAAGGACCAACTCAGCCAAGTATTTTTTGACATAATTTTCACCTTTAAAACCTAACTTTGATTTTTACTTTCAGCAACTTTCTATAATATTTTTTTTCCTTTTTAGCTCCTCCCACAGCACCCACAATGCCTACCCAGCCAACCCAACCCACCGGCCAAACTCAACCTTCAGCACCCACACAACCCACCCAACCAACCAACCCAACCCAACCTGAAGGTCCAACCCAACCCACTCAACCAACCAACCCAACTCAGCCTGAGGGCGCCACCCAGCCCACTCAACCAACACAACCCACTCCACCCACCCAACCACCAATTCCAGGCCCCGGCAAGTAAATACCCAATTATTAAATGAAGATTCCTATGGTCAATGGTCCTTCAATAATTCTAATTTATTTATTATGATGATAATTTAATTATACTTTATTTGATCCCTCCAAATCTATCTTGTACCCATCTGTAAATCTTCATAATGTATCTATGTATAATTATATGATATTTGATTCTGAAAAAATAAAATAAAAACCAAAGCAAAAACAAAAACATTTCAAAATCGAAAATTCGAATTTTCTCCACAAAGCATAAACTTCTTTTCAATAACCTTGCCTGGAGATAGGTAATCACTCACCTCCAACTTCCTTTGAACGCTCCACCTCCACCCCAACTCATCCACGTTTCATGACCATCATCATCATGAATCAAAGGAGAAAGTCTAATGATCATGACATGATAAGTCACGACATGACGTGTCACACACACAAATCACTTCACAGTGTTCTCTCAACTCAACAATAATTCCTCTCGAGTCACGCATTAATTTTCCATGTTACTTCTGCCTTCCAACTTCATGCATGCAACTTAATTTCACTTCTCTTTATCTATCCACCCAACCAACGGCAACTTTTTTTCTCTCGAGAACCGCTCCATCCATGCATCAATCCAGTCTACAACTCTTTGACTCTCACTCCAAAAAACTTTCCTTTCTATTTCTACCTGCCAAAAAGGAGCTAAAAGTGAAAGTGCACAAAACGCTCCAAGCATTCCATTTATTGTGCCATTTTTCGCTTGTCTCCTTTTAGAAGCAGTATCGCCGCCCACCCGGGGACACATAAAATAAAAATGCTCTTGTGCTCAATAAAATAGCTTGTATGTATATTCAGAGAGACCGACGGTTTGAGTTTCTCCCTACACCCTAAGCATCAATTTTTGTCTCCACTTTCCAGTACTAGTGGCAGACTCCAACTTTTCCATATTAATGGATCCAGCAGAACATTAACATGACATTGAGTCTACTTCTATCTAGCTATTGCTTTGCTGTTTTACATGAATCTCGATCGACATTCGCGCACCGTCATTGGGTTTGTCTCTTGTCTCTCACTTCTGTCTCTCTATAAAAAGCCACTGGTTTTGAATTTCACTTTTTGATCTCTCGTCGCTCGAAAACCAAACCAATTTTATTTAAATACTTACGTACTCCAAGTACATATATTATATTACCATCCACTAAAAATGTCTAGATGTACGTACCATAATACCTAATGAACATTACGTATTTCGTATTTCATCTGTGACTTCAGCTCATTTTATCCTTTGCCAACAACAACAACCATAATTTTCCCTTTGTTCTTTACTCATTTTCAAAAAATGTTTGCTTTTGTTTTTATTTTCTCAGAAGAGGTGCCACTTCATCACAGAAGATGGATCGGATGGAATGGAGATAGCACCATAGACTAGCGCATCAGCTCTAGGCTAGATCAAACCAGCAGCATAGTGAACTATTAAGTGAACTGTGTCAACTTCAATCAAACTTACTGCAGTTTTTACTACATAGTTCCCGATGATGTAATCCCGATTCTATCGTATCCCAATGACAGCGCCATTTATTTTGTCCTTCAACTGAAAACGTCAAAGATAATTCCAGTGCAGATCTTGCGTACCCCCATGCGCCTCTGAGTTGAAATGTCATTGAAATAAATGTGTGCACTGGATATGGATGGATCGCTCACGCTCCCATGAATCTTATTCAATTTTATTACCTCGGTTCGTTGCGCCACTGCTGATTGATTGCAAATTGTAAGGCTTGTCGCTTTGTTTAGAGTTATTTGTACGTGAGTTACGTTGCCGGTTGCAGTTGTTTGTTGTACACTTGCTTTTGTCTATGGTTTTGGTGAAGGTTACATTTATTGTTTTGTTTTTGTTTATCTGACGTAAAAGTGAGATGCGCAACCGAAATTCAGGAGAGTGGAAGTCAACAATGAAGACAGCGTGACAAAAACACGCGAAGGTCACTCAAAGAGAGCTGAAGGTGGTTCTAAAATTATATTCTGCTATTGATTGATTTGATTCAATGGAACAGATGCATTTCCGGTGCACGTGGATTAAATAATACTCATTTTGAGGTTTTCATATATTTGATGTACCTAACCTACTTTGAATTCATGAACAGTCACAATCCTACATATTTCTCCTGAACTAAACAAATTTGAACCCTTTGACATTTTGTAATTCTGCTTTTCCTGCGTCTTTACTACTTCCTCCGCCCTCCTTTTGCTTTATTGCCTCTTCTTTTCACTTCCTTCCCTTCACTTTACGACTCAGTCAATATCAAACTTCCTACGTAAAGAACGTCGAGGACACTATCTCAGTACTCAATAACCTCGTAATAGTCTGAGCCCCTTTGAATCCCTTGTCTCCAAATTTTCATCTCGAACACAATCACAGCACAGGTAAGGACCAAAATAATGATAAAGCAGCTTACAAACAAACAGAGACTCTTTGCTTTCACTTACATGCATGTGCGCGCCTTTACCGGAAGTTCCCATAAAGATCCAATCTGCGTGTGTGGATTCCGCCGTCTCCGGAAGGAAGTAGGGCCGCTCATAATGCTGGCGGAGGATGTGGCTCGTCTCTGCATCACAGTTGCTCCTGCAAAGACACGAAACAAAATTATCCCATTATTATCAACATTACGTCATTTAAAATAATTACAGATACATATAAATTCAAGATGAGATCAAATAAAATAGCACATCGTAGGTAGTAGTAAGAGTTAGACTAATGCTAAATATCGTGGCTCTTGTTTTGTTGAGTAAGCACCAAACCAAAATGAAACCTAACCGCAGCATAATTTTACTTTACACCCCAACGATTTACGATCACAACCAAAATTGCGCCATTAAACTAAACTTATGCATGATAAGACACCAAACTACAAATAAATGAATGAATGAATGAGCTGACATTGTTTTATTTTGTGGCTCACGGCTCATAGCTCTTGGACTCATGGCTCATTCATGTCAGTCACTATGTAATTATAATTTTGTTCCAGATAATGGTTACAAAGAGTTACGCGATCCCAGCTTTACTCTATTTTACATGAATGATAAGGCAATGCAATATAACTAAAATACTCGAGGCGAAGCAAGGGCTCGTTTCACTTTTCCGCAAAATCATACGCTCTATTATGTCGCACCCAATTCGGTGAAAAGTTGAACTGAGTGAAGTTGAGCAAGAAGCGAAAGGGAAAGCGAGACAGAAAACAACGAACTAATTTTTTTGGAATCTCGATCTGGACCACACGCCAAGAGGACCAAGATACAATAATGTAATGCTATGATGAGTAAGCTGAGGAATGGAGATGCATTAGACACAAAGCCATAACCAAACCAGAATTAGGACCAGAACCATCAAACCAGTACAAGCCCAGAAAGAAGCGCGGCATAACATAAAATATTGCTACGATGCTGTGGCTTGCTTTGCCCATCGACATCCAAATCGTCATCTACAAGGCAAAGCAAGACGCAAGCTAGCGAAATAGATGCCCTTGAGATTTTAATGATCATCGGAACGTGCACAAGAGAGAGTGAGGTGAAAGTGGAGGAAAGATGTGAGAGAAAGGGAGAGATTTTGTGTTGTAGTTTTGTGCGGGACTGAGCAAGTAAGCAGATGGATGGATGTGGATGAATGCAACTTTATTGGAAGGTGTGTGTACACTGGCGAGAACATAGCAGAGCATTAATAACAAGGATAACCAACATTTTCCTGTCTTGATGCTCCCCGTGCTCGCTATTCATTTTTCGGGCTGAGCACTCAGCTCAGCCAAGAGAGAAGACCGCAACTTCGTCATCCTCGTCGTCATCATCATTAGAAATTAAAATGTATGTGTTTAGTTTGTAGCACAAGCATTTATTTAATATTCCATCAAATCACATCACTCTGAGTCCTTGGAAGAAAAAACAGATTTGTGATCGTGCTCATGTTCATGAAGCATGGATTTTCCTCATTTTGGGTGCTTTTGTTATAATTATCTTTTTGTGTGTATTTATGGAGAGAAAAATTATTCAAAATGCAAGCAAGCAATGTGCAGAGAGCAATGCACACTTTGGGATTTTCTCTTTTGTCTCTCTTATTCTGTGTGAGCGTGAGCGAAATGTTTGCCTTTGTCATTTGACTTTATTTATGTAACTGATTTTGACTGATGCTTTCTGTTTCAATCTTTTATGAGATCGGATCAATCTCCCCGTTGCTACTAAAATCATGGCTATGAAATAAAATGTGTTCACGTAATATCACTGCGATATTTTTGCTCCACGTGCAACTTTTCATTTCACAAGAGGAATTAAGCAGAACATAACTACATAACCGTCTAAATATTTGATGTTTGATTTGAGTTTAGCTAAGCCAAACATCACATTTTTCCTGTCACTTCACATTCTCATTAGGAAATAAGAGCTAGAGTAGCAAAGTCAATGTCTAAATGGACCTCATTTCCATTTCCACTTTAGCAAGATAATGTGACCACAAAATTTTCAAACTTTGTTTTACTTTACTCATTCACTCACGTGTAAGTGTTTCTCCGCTTTGCTTTTCTCTATCTGTGGTTATTACATTTTCCCGGCTCATTTCTCTTCTCACTCAAACACTCAAACAAAACTAAAACAAGATTATTTCCATTCCAACTCTTCTAAGAAACTTTCCCACTACAAGAAGACCCAAGAATTGTGCAGAAGAAGACGAGCAGAAGACCACACAAGAGGAAAATTGTCTTCTGTCAATTTGGATATTTTCCATTCCATCTCTTCCCATCTCATCTCCGTCCTCATTACCGTCAGTCACTTGTTCATTCCATTCATTCATTCATTTCTTCATTCCTTCAAAGCAAACGAAACGGAGACGAAGAAAAACAAAAGCCGGAGAAGCAGTAAAGTAAGAGCAATCAAGAGCAACTTTAGTTTATGGTATGGCCCAGTTTTCTATATTTATGGACACTGATGGAAAGTGAAACAAAATGGTACTCTGCAGCTTCACCAAAGTAGTAAAATGTAATATCTTAAGTGCTTTTTGTGGAGAAGGGAGCGAACAAGGCAGAAAGGGAAAATGAAAGCCAAATTTTCGCATCTCATCGCATTATATTTACGCCCAATTACAAAACTCTGTCTCTTTCTCGCTCTGTGTCCTCATCCTGTCTTTTCTCTCTGTTTTCTATGTATGTGCACTTGCACTCACTCACTCGCACAGTTATTTTCGTGTCCCATCTCATCTCAGGAGAATATGGATATGTGAAGCCATTATAGATAAATTATAGGCCACTGGAGAAAATGTTGAGTAGCATCAAGCTGACTTTGAAAATAAACGAGAAAGCAAAACGCAGAAAATTTTCCAAGCATTGAAAATCTCGCAAAATTGGAACGTACAAAACGAGATGAAACGAAGTAAAATAAAGTGAACACGCTTTCTTCTGGAGAAGCCAAACCTTTCATTCGAAAGCAAAACCTCTTTTTTCCGGTATTATCATAACGTATCACATCAGCCTTTTCAGTTTATCTTGCTGGGTTGGTTTTCTATTCCTCTTATTGCACACTTTGTCACGTAGTCACATAGAATACTACAATATAAATACATTAAACTATTTTTGGATCTTACTTACAATGAGACCATGTCATATCTTCTCCTCCAAATTACACCGAAAAAATAATTATAGACAAGAAAGTGTCGCTCGTTTTATTTCCGGTTTCTATTTTTGCCAAATCTGTGTGGTTTACCTGTTATAAACACTTCTGTTGATGAAAAGCCGTCTTTACCTCACATTAGTTCAATAAGTGATGAACTATGTTTTTCTGTACCGAAAAATGGGTAGTTTGATACCGCGACATCATTCCTAATAAGTATTTGTTGAATTGAAAATGTGTTATTTCGAAAAATACAACGAAATGTGATTACCATTTGTCCATGCAGTGCGAATAATCGGCAAATACGGTATTCTAAACTTTTAATTTCGGCGAACTTTATATTATAATTTAATGGCTTTTAACGTTACATACATTATTATTTTAGGCTCGCCTCAATTTATCCTGAATACTAAACCTAATAATCGATGAGTGTACGCAATATACAATATAAATACAATGCCGTGCACATTATACAAAGTGGTCTACATTAAGGTTGGCATAATATGCAAACAAAATCCGTGAGGGATGTCGTTAATTGATTTGCCTCTAAAGAATTACAAATATTCGGCTTGCAAATATGCTATATGTTCTCTTTCACTTTCATATAGGAATTTTTTCGACTCATTGATTCGATTGTTATTGAGTTGGGTTGAACTTTTGACTCATAAATGTTTCTTTCTTTCATATGTATTGAATACATCAATTGGATTTCGTTTTTATCATTGGCCCATTATTTTTCTTTTTTGTTGCTCATCAATAGTTCAATTGCTTAATGTATTGCAAAATAAATTGACCTTTTAATTCGAAGTCCGCATTTTCTAATGTAAGCATTGAAATACCAGATTCAAAGGATCTGCAATGAACGAAATCTCACTTTACTAGAAGTTATCCAGCGCGTCGTCGTAGTATTACAATAGACTGACTCCACGGTTTAAGCTAAACATCAAATCAAACGATCTAAATCCGTCTTACTATATACTTTTTTACACTAGTAGATATCAATTGTGACGTCATAGTGGTGCAATTTTACAGTAATTTCCCACGATAAAAATACCTTTGCCATTGAGCAAGTCGTCATATCACAGAGTTTATCACTTTACATTTTAAAAGTTAATTTTTTAGTGAAAATCAGACTTTCTTGTGAGACGGATTTAGTCTCAGCCTCGCAAAGCGTAAAACCCCCGTCGTAAATTCATTTGCTTTTTCACTCATCGATTTCGTCCATTCATTTTGATTGTCATCTTATTTAAGATAAATAGGATCGATAGGCGGCATCCCATTTTCTCATTTTACTACACTATCTGTTTCAATGCTAAATGTATTTAAAATAAAATTGACCTTTTACAAAAAACATGACTGCAATTTGTCAATTTTTACTTACCTCTAGTGGATTTTCTAATCCAATAATTAAATTAATCCACAGCCCAAACCAATGAATCGGAAAAATCTATGACTATTTTGAGTTTTCTTCAACGATAGTTATCAATTGCGACTTCGTAGTACTGCAATGGTCATATTCAACCGTTGCGGTTTTTCATTCATATAAGTATTCGTAGCCAGACAGCCGTATGAATTTAGCCAAAATGGAAAGCGGAAAAGAAATCAGCGACAGTTCTTTTGCCCAGAATTATTTTTCTTAGAGGGAGATATGACATGGTTCCATTGTTAGTTATGAATTTTATGCTACGCTAATACGCTATGTATATTTTTGGTTGGACAACTTTCCAAAAAAATATATCTCCATCTTCACATTTTATGAAACACATAAATATGATGGCGACGGCGATGATGATCATAATGGGAAATAACGTTTCATATAAAATAGAAATTATGGGCGAAATGCTTGACGGTTATTGTATCACGGCCCATTACGAGTTTTTTGGCGACATATTACTATTACACAAGAAAAATATAAACCGCTTTTATACCCATCTCTGTGTCCTACTCCTATCTTTGCATAAGGTATTATATATTGAAATGTAGTCAGTTCTGTGGTAAAAGTCGCAGCTTTTACTTTTTATTAAACAGCGGACATAAAATCTTAAAAGTGGGTACTCTACGCTTTTTATTCAAAATAGCGGAGAATGAATGCACGCAGTAATGATCAAAAAGAAAGAGTGGTGACAACTTTTGTGGACACATGGAGACTTTTTCAGACTTATGCATTCCACTCTCATCTCATCGTCGCGTCGAAAGTCGCCACTTCGTCGCCTTTTTTTCTTTTCTTTTTACTATGCAACTTTTCTTTTCATCCTCATGTCCATGGGCAGCCGACTACGAAAGAAAAGAAGGGAGAAATTGTGGAAAGGAAAAGGGGAATTCAAATGGTGTGGAACGAACCGCGTGTTATCTTACATTCCTTTTCTTCCGCAAAACTGCACCATTTCCATCCATGCTCATGGCTCATGTGATGTTTCTGTTCATCTTTATTTTATCTTCACTTCTTCTTTATCCGTCTTTTTGTCCACAGCAGACACATCGGTGAAGAAAGACTGGATTAAATGAGGCGGACACACTAAAAAGAGTTATTTATTCTTCTTTGTTCGACTTCGACTCTAACGTCTTTGTCTTCCCACGTATCCGTTTTATGTGTTTACAATACCTAAGATCATTGTAACGTCCATTTCCTTTGTCTTTTCATTCGTTAATTTTAACTAACTTTCAACTCTCATTAATTAATATCTTTCAAAGGTGTTGAAACGGAAATGGTAAATGTTTTCTTCTCATGTTCACTGATCTTCATTTTCTTTGTCTCGTTTATTTTTCTGTTAGACAAACATGAACACGAGAAAACGGAGAAATTCGAGGATACGCATCTTGTCTTATCATCATGATAATAACGATCACGATCATTACCATTACCATCGTCAACAGTCGTCGTCAAATTATTTCCAGACATTTCCCATGTTTGTTATTGTTATGCCTTCTACTATATTGGCAAGAGAAAGTTTCACATACTAAAATCCTCCTGATTGTCTTCCATTGTTTTTTTAAACTTTTTCATTTAGATTTTCTGATGATGTTGTTACAACCTACAACAAAGCATAACATCAACTTAAAAGCACTCAGACTGTCTCAGCAAAGTAAAGTATAATACACAAGAACAAAAAGACCACCCAAGTAGTCAGAAGAACAAGTAAAAGGCTAGTATCTAATGTAATAAACGTATTTAGTTTAATGTAATCTAAAAGTGTTTCAAAGTTTGTAGCATTCATTTTATTAAATAAAAAATTACGTCTTACTCACGTTTCCTTTTGCTTACTTACACCTACGTACCTAATCTTATCTATCTTGCTTTCGCTGGAAGAGCTCGAATTCGAGTTGAATGAATGCAATTTGGTTCAATTCAGCTTTTGGTTCAAAGAAAAGTTAAAGCTAAGCTGCTGCTTCTGAAAGCCGAAACCGAGTTCATGTTCATTTTGAATCGAGTCTTGAGTTGAGTGCCTTTTTATTTTCTTGTCGCTTCCCTACTCTATTCAACTCGTTGAATTAAAATTGGATAGATTTTTCATGGCTACAATTTCACTTTACTCAAACTCAACTTCCTCTTACAGCAAATTGCTGCTGTGTTGGAATGGAAAATGCATCCTCGAGAAATTAGTTGAGTACACAAGCAAACCCAAAACAACGCATTTGCACCAGTACCAGTTAAGATGAACTCTTTGAAAGAAATACATTTTTATCTCATCCCGTGCGTCGTCGCTTCGGCTTAGCTCTCGAATTTCAATATTAAATTTTATGAAGGCTTTGTAAAAGCCGAAACTTTTTAAAATTCCAACACCATTTTCTACCCAAACAAACTTTTTAGAGAACCGTTTCATTCGACCTATTAAGTTGTAGCACACTTAGGACTTCTAGCATTTTATTTTAACGGATCGAAATTCACCAATTCCCTGAAATCACTTTCTTCAGAGTTCCGAAGAAATGATTTTGAGCTGACCTTAGCCCCATTTTTCCTCGCGTAGTTTATGAACAGTCCCTAGGGCCTAGTTGATCGGAGGAGGAAAAAAGCAGCAGCAGCGGCAGTGAAACGTCAACATGAGCCTTACATCCATTTTATTAGGTTGTACAGTGCTTGTTTTTTGTTACTGACTACCGAAGAAATCTCGTAGTACTTAATGAGACACTCAAAATGCATTACCTATTTAATTCAAACTCCCTCCCTTAACTTTTTTATTTTTTATAAAAAATCTCGTCTCGGAGTAAACTCAACTTTTACTATCACAGTTTTCCGCTTATCTCGCCCAAGAAATGGGCCAAAAGCCTTGCTGATGCTTAAATGGCTGATGACGACATTACATTGAGACGAAGAGGGGAAAATCAGGAAAGTCCGAGCTAAGTCGGCGGAAAGGAAAAAGAAAACGCAGCAAAAAATAACAAACTTTGAGAGCAGAGCAAGCAAGAACGAAACGATCTGAGCTGAAGATGAGACGCGAAAATGACTCGGCTACTTTTTTGCACAATGAAAGTGGTGGTGAAGTGATGATAACGATGACTTGAGCAAAAGTACCCCAAGTGGACACAAGAAAGACAAGACAAGACACGAAAATCTTGTTACTACACTGGAATCCCTTAAGCATTCATTGGGTTGGACTTCCGTGTTGAGAAAGAGACTAAAAGTGAAAAAAGGCTTTGTAGGGCCATCTCAAGGGAAAGTAGTATCGAACGGCACTTTTTTCATTATTATACTTTCCATTTATTCATTCATGTTCAAGTTGTTCTTGTCATTTTGCCGTCGTTTTTGAGCTCAATGGGACGAAAAGTGTATGAAAATGCGAAAATGGGATGCCGCCTATCGATCCTATTCATCTTAAATAAGATGACAATCAAAATGAATGGACGGAATGGATGAGTGAAAAGAAAATGAATCGGGGGATAATCAAGACTCTACGCTTTGCTGGGCTGAGACTGAATCTAAGTTTGATTTTCACTATTAACTATTAACATGTCAATTAAAGTGATCAGCTCTGTGATATGGCTAAACGACAAGCAGTACTACGACGTCACAATTAATAACTTCTTACGTAGAAACTTCTATTTTAATACAGATTATTAAATTAGTGTATCCTAATTTCATTCGATTTTTAGCTTAGTAAGAATAAGAAAAAAAGTTGGCAAAGGCAAATTCCTTTTTAATAAAAGGCAATTTATTTTGCAATACATTAAGCAATTGAACTATTGATTAGAAACAAAAAATAATGAACCAATGATAAAGACTAAATCCAATTGTGTAAAAGTACACATGAAAGAAGAAAATGTTCTAACAATCAAAAGTTCAGCTCAACTCAATAACGAATTAAATCAATGAGTCAAAAATTTTCCAGACGAAAGTTAAAGAGAGCACGTAGCACATTTTAATATAATTTCCTCCAGAGGATGCATCTTCATAATATCTGAAGAAGCAGGCATGCAAGTAAAGCACGGAGCTTGCTTGACGTAAACGCAACGTAACGAACTATAAAAGGACGAAAAGAGCAGAGAAAGTAAGTTGATAGATAAAAGAGAGAAATAAATGAGAGCTTTGAAAGTATTCGGCAGAAAAGAGCGAGGGAAGATAAGAGAAAGAACACAAGTCTGAAAACTGCGATGCATGTGATGAGATGTGATGCTCATCTGCTCTTCTACTTATTTCCTGCACACACACCCACATACACATCTAGAATCTAACTACAAGGAACACGTATTTAAAACAACCTTTCGAATTTCCTCTTTTCTTCATTCACTTACTCACTCATGCACTCCCTAAATGACTGACGATGCCTGGGCACACACACTGACACAGGAGAATCAACTCTGCAACACGTTCATTTCCTTTCCAAAAAGGGCAGACCTTTCCTTCACTCACTCATCGTCGTCTTAGCTTTTTCAGCTCTCTATTTACATTTACACACACACAAACATTCCTTTGTTAAGCTAAACCTCATCTGAGCCAAAGATAGAGCCTTGAAGCTTTGAGCTCTGGCCTGGCCTTAAGCTGAGGAGTTGAGTTTGAGTTGGTTTTAAGAGAAGCAAAGGCATCAAGCAGCAGGAAAGCCAGAGAGAGCGAGATGAAACGAAACGACAACAATGAGGTAAGTGAAAAGAAGTGAAAAGTGAAAAGCACCGGAAACGAGTGAGCGCTCGAAATATAATACTCATATGTATGTATTTTATGTACAGCAGAAACCTTGCTCTGTTCCTATCCATCTCTATTATGTTATTTCCTCCGCAAAACACATTTTCCGTTTTCCTTTCTTCCCTATTTTCTTGAGAAAACGGAAAGGAAAAGGAAATGAGGAAAGGGTTCTCCGGATGGATGTAAATACGCAAAAAGAAAGAGACGAGGAACGGATGGGTGGAAAACGGAAGAACGGACAGCCCAGAAGGTTATATAAAATGTTTGTTGTGAGAAATAGAAAATGACAAATGAAAAAACTTGGGGGACGGATCAGGAGACACATTATATATGCACATTGCTTGCGAAAAAACAGATATAAGTCAGATATAAACTATTCAAAATGTACACACAGATCAACAAATCCATTTACATTATTGTGTACCTGTCAGAGTCAGCAAAATAGGTATACGCAAATACATGCGTACTTTGTAGTCTAGTCAGTAACGTATTAATTTTTAATCACTTTCCGTCCGACTTCTAACTGCCTAGCATAACCTCCATCTTTGGGACGACTTGGCCCAAAACATTGGCCTGGCTAATATTGCTCTAATTATCTCTAAAAACTAGCTGGAAGTAGGCCTCATAACAGAAGTAACAATATTTAGTGTCGTCACGTTTTTTACTGCGGCTCTCGGAGATTGCAACTGTGACCCAATTTTTTCCTGTGTTTGTGTGTTTTGTGGGCACACTTTCCCCCCAGAGCAATCTCGAAGCTAGATACGTAGATAAATATAATGTAATGGATTATTATGAAGATGTATGTATGTGACGTGATGTGTTAAATAGAGACAAGGCGAGGCAAAATGTGGACACATGAAAATTGAAGGCCGCCTGTCGCATTATCATGAATGAGGTTGGAAAAGCAAAGCAAAGAACATAAAAGCAAACAAACAAATTGGGAGAAAACGTACTGGAAATTAATCAATGTCATGTGAATTGGAAAACGTCAAACAGATTCGCCAAAAAGACGACACCAGCGAGAAACTCACTAAACACGCTCTCTAGTAAAACCGTTCATTCTCCACCAAACTAAGCCATGTGTGCCAGCAAACAATGATAAGAGGGAAATTTTCCCTCTCTTCCTAGATAATCTCCTATGGCTATTTCCCATCACTTTCTTTACCCGTCTATGTCAATATTGATCATCTCATAGAAATTTTGCTGTGTATAACCGAGTCGAAGCAAAACCGCTGGAGGCACTTTCGCTGCACGAAACTAAACTGAAATATGGACAAAGTAGACAATCAAATTTATGGCCACAAAGATTAACTTTTATTTTCCCTTACTTTCTCACTGTTATTATTTATACCATATTATCATAACACATCAAAATAATATCAAACAACTTTGCTTATCATTGATTTCCTTTTATGTACGTATTATAATAGAAAGCCAAATTTGCGCAAGCAAGGACTCTCGGTTGATGGACAAACTTCCTTTTTGTAAGCTTTTTTGCACAATCTCGAAAATCGAGGACAAGGAACTTTGTCCACCCATGACACGACACGATACACTGTCACTATCTACCTACTACTAGTATTTATAAATCCTGTACTGCGAACTGTTTCAATGCGTCATGTGGACAGAGCAGAACACACACAATAATTACAAGTTTGTGCAACAAAAACAATTAAAATCCGTTAAGTGTGCCTTTCTATTATACCTACCTACAACATTTAAAGTGGAGTGCTTGCTTTTACTTTTACTTTTGTCCTCTCATTGTTCTCTTTGCGTAGGTAGTGTATTTACTTATTTTCCATTTTATTTGATCTCATCTTTTTCTCTTTTCTCTCTGTTATGCTATATCATACAGCTTCTGATACTAACTCCTGTTCCACTTTTTTGTTTGATCTTTTCTCTCTTCTCTCTATTTTGTTTCACTTTTCCTTCCAACCAAGCAGCTCTTCCCATTCCCTAATAAAATGTAAAATAGACTGCTCGTTCTTTATTCGCGGTAGTTGGATGTGGATGTGGATGCGGAATTGAAGCTTCTGCGACGACGTAACCATTGAATTCCATGAAATGTATGTAATGAAATCTTTGAAAACGTATCGTATCGTAGTTCTCGTCCCTTTGTAATAAATATGTAATGTATCCACTTTACAGTTTTACATGGAAAATGTGGAGCATCAACATAATGAAGCAAAATGAAAGAAAAAGTTAAAAGAGCAAAAAAACAAAGCAGCAAATTTTATTCTAAATAGGAACAGACATTACAAATTCAACATTATACAATGGAGGGTGTCACGGCAAAACACCCATCCAAACCAGCAAACCAACCATCAAAAAAATAATGGAACTTCACTTTCACAGTCTAACTAAAATATTCCGCTTCTCGTTATTCAATGAGCACTTTAAATGCTTAGAAATTACATTTTCAGAGAAATTACATTTCTCTCTCTCTTTTTAATACCTAATTTAATTCAGACTAAATTCTACAATTCTAAAATGTTGCGAAATCAAGGAAAAAAGTTGCATTGCATCATGGTATCTGCAACAAAAAAGGGGCATGTCTCGACCCAGCTCACTTTTGTTTTACTTTTCATTTTGTTTGTTCTCTAAAAATAAAAACTTTTTCTTTCTGCATACATAATAATGAAAGGTTGTGCAATGTTTGCTTTGCCTTACTAGTACTGCTGCTGAATTTGAAACCAAGTGGTAGTAATGAAAAAATGGAAAACGAATGAAACTAAAAATGTTTCTGTGTCTATGTCTAATGTCTGGCTGCATTCAAATCTTCCGATGCCTGAAAAGATCTAAATTTATGTGCATGCATTTCACTTTTGAACGCGTTCTCAAATTATTTTTGTAAAATCTTTCCATCCCTTTGTCCCACATCACATCTACTTGCATTACATTCATTGACAATACCACTTTTTGGGTGATCACTTTAAAAGCTTTTCAGTATTCCCTTTGTCTTCTTGTCACGCTCTTGTCATGCTTTTGTACCCTTTTTGTCTATTGTAAAGTCTTTTTAATTTTCAATTCCAATTTTCTCGAGCTTTTTAAGAAAATCAAAAAAGTAGCAATGAGCTGTGCCTACCTTTTGACATTATTGTGGAATGAAACACTTTTGCAAAAACATTACCTTAACAAGAAAGAAAGTTGACATTTCCGACTAAAAATTGAAAATTCTTTGTATTTTTTGAGTGGCATTTCAATGACTTTCTTTATCTTCTGTCGTGCCTGTTCACGGGCACACTTCAAATCAAAAAAGCTTTTGACTCGCTCTTTTCATTTTCATTTCTGGTTAGCTTACCATTTGTAACTGGAAATACGCATATTCCACATTACATCATATAAATAACTTTTTCTTTCACCTTATTAAAAATGACAGAAAAGAAGAAAAAATTCTCCTCTCGCGCTCCATTTTCTTGTCCACAAGGATCTTGATTTTTATCCAAAAAATGAAATAGCTATAGAATGAACGTATAATAATAACGTAGAGAACAGCATATTATGACAAGCGTGCTACTTTACTCATGACGCAATGTCATCATCGTCATCTGCGACAAAATCCTTTACTTACCCTCTATTTTTCTCTATAAAAAATTCGTTTTAATATTTCTCGAGAACAAACTTTGCTCGTTTCGTAATTCAATGCATTTTTTACTACCACAAATAAAATAAAAGGAAAGGATCATTGGGAACAAATGTCTCTCACAAGAACAAAACTAAAAATCCGCTCTTGTTTCATATTCCGAACGTTGACATGCTTTCCATTATTTTGCTTGTTATCCACCACCACTTCCCCTCTCAAGTTTCATGATTTTACATCATCGTCATGTTTAATAATGAAACATTTCCTATTATCATCTCCGAAAACGAGTGCACCGAGCTCGCGCGTGTACCCAGAATATTTTTTCTATTCTTAGGCATTTTATCATGTTTCAGATGGTGTTATGAACCTTTTCCCCGTTTGTGAAAAAAATTAGATGCAATGAATGAAACGAACGCTGCCCGAGGTCCTTTTTTCTGTCTCTCAAACTTTATGCCTGTGTCTGTTATGTTGGTATCAAAATCTGATCAATGAGTTTTTTAGTTTCTTGTGCAAAATGTGTGCACTTGTTCTTGTTGTTCGCTAAAGAAAGAGAAAGGAAAAAAACGTTTCCCCTCTTGCTCCATTTTTTTATTTTCTTTTGCCGCTGCATTTTTCACTCTTTTTCATTCACTTTCAACTTCAACATTTTCTCGCCACAGCCGATGCAATGATCACGAGGACGATGTTGACGATGATGATGATGATGGGATGATGATCACGTTTAAGTGCTTTTCTTCCTGGGAGCGATATGTATGTATTTAGTATAGGAAAAGGCAAGCATAATACATTTAATAGGTTTCTAAAGCTCCGATAGATTTTTTGTGTCAATATGTACTTACTAACGTGACATAACTGTGATAGGATATGGATATAGATGGTAACGTAACGTAACATAACGTAACGAAACTTAGCGTGTGCCAAGAAAAAATGGTAAAATATGACTGTGCCTTTGACTTGACTGTGACTGTGACCCGCCTTCTGTCCCACTTTGGCTTAAAGCACAGCTTTTGACAATCTTTTCTTTCATTCTTCCTTTTCTTTTTTTGCTCGCTCTGTAAGTTGGTAAGTACTTACTTTACTATCAAAAAGGAATCCCTTTCTTCGACAAAGATGATGATGCTCGTTTGGCATTCGGGTCAAATCCACAGTCACTTGAAATATTAAAGTGAGTAGTGAAGAGTGAGGATAAGACGTTTTCGAGGAGAACCGAGCATACATAAAAAGATACAAAATATAGAAAGAATGCAAAAAATCTTTTTTCTCATGTCATGTGAGATAATGTAATGTCATATGTGAAAAGAATTGGAAATGATTCACACAGTTGACACTTTGAATATATGTAAAAAACATTAAAGACTGCATCACATTTTGTAATTATTTCTTTGCAAATAATCCACAATTTTGTCTAACTTGGGCGGCCTTAACGAAGTGTGACGTTACCACTTGACAAATTGGAACTCTAGGTAATGCATCTTTCTAGTAGTCTTGTGTAGATATAATTTTTGTAGTTGCATTAAACCGACCCGGGTAAGCAGCTTTGCAATGTCTATGAAAACAAAAACTGAAGGTTCTGCATAAATGGTAATTACAGAAATTAATGGTCAAAATTAAAGGTACTAAAGTCAGATTTTGTCAGATTTGCTGATTCAATGTGCTGTACATAATTTTTGTTATTTAATCATTCATCACATTCAATATAGATTAATCTTCAAATTATTAAACCGATGACTATACTTTTTACTTTTGAAGCAATATTCCCTCCCATTGAGAAACTGGGAAATTATGGTAAATACATGAAAAAAACGGAGAATCTCATCCCTGTTATAAATAACCAACTGATGACGATAACAGCAATAAATAACAACGAAAATGAATCTTTCGCTTCACTTTCACCAGAAAACCTTATTTTTCTTTTCTCATTTTTAACAAGATAGACGCTCAAAATTTACATTTCTATTTATATTTTTACTCCAATGATGTATTTTACCACGGAACATTTTTTTCTTTCCTTACGTACGTACAAGGAGACGTTCGATAAATGATAACGAGCTGGAACCACTCAATCGTGCGTAAAACTTTTCATTCGTCTTTCGCGTCTTACTTCCATTCCATTCTATTTTTATGCAAAAACTTTACTTGCTACTAAAAAATTCAATGGAGAAAGCGAAGAAGGGTTGGATAGGAAGGAAGTTGAAAGCGAACATTTGAGCAGAGAATAAGGAGTCACGTAAAAAGTAAAACTTTCTCCTCAGAAGAATCATAACCGACCGTCTTGCAAATTTTTTGCGCCGATTTTTCCCCGGGTTAGCAGACCGAAAATCAAATAAAAATTCCCTACATACATCTTTTCCTACGTCTCAAACATTTCCGGTTTAAATATCATTCGTACGTGAGGAATTAAATTAGTCTGGACGTTTCTCGCCATTTTTCATTTTTTCTCATACGATACCACGACAGCATTTAAAATTCCGCTGCTTCCACCTTTCATTTTTCATTTATCTAACCGTTTTATTCCCCTGATCTAGCCTTGCAGCCAAAAATTATACATACCTTTCTCTCCGTATCCTGGAGCTATTCCTCTTGTTGTGACGCCACTCGTATTCCACTCGACTCCACTCATGAAAACCAAAATGCATGGCTCAGCCCGGCTTAGCAATTTTTTTTGGTGAAATGAAAGCGAAGGAAAGCGAAGACTGCGAATAACTAACTGCTACAAATTTAACAATTCTCCAGAACAAGCCGCCAATTTGTCTCCAGCGTTCTTGTTCACACAACAGATGATATTACACTACACATTGTTACACAAGACAAGCTCCACCGTTCTCTAGTCGCTTTCCTCGCTCCATCCATTATTTTGTCTCCTAATGCTGATAAACTGCCAAAAAAGTTCCGGAGGCATACTAGAACTGCATTTAGGTACAATACCGAGGAACGTTACGTAGCATTACCTATTCAGGACCACACACGATGAATTTCTTTTTCTCCTGTTTCATGCCATGTTTGAAAATAGGACAACGGGCAACTAATCAAAGCACGCTGTATTTTAATGATAATGGTTCGTCTCCATCTCATCTTTATTCTTTACCCAAAAACCTAAGCACTATCCTTGTACCTAAACTAAACCTAACCATGACTCCGTACACTCCGTGTGTGGTCCAGCCCACCAGGTTTTCATCCTGAACTGCACCAAAATTATTGCCAGCTACAAACTATTCTATTGTTGTATCATCAAGATTTATGACCCCCTTTTCTTCGTTCCTTCCTTATTTTTTTAGGTACTCCTTCCCAGTCAACAGAAACTCTAGTCCAGTCCACTACTCATTCATTGCCCCATAAAGCATTCATTCCTTTCTCCACTCCTCTCCACTTTCACTCGGAGCGCAAATTTGCTCAGTGAAGTGAGTGAGTGCACGATGCCACAGATTCAGATAGACCTAAGAGCGAGCCGTTGCCTTTATTCTTTCTCCATTGTTTGTGCACTCGTCATTAACTTAACTCCGTAACTTTTTTCTTTCTGTGTTCTCTTCTCCCAAAATACCTTGAGGACCTTGAACTGGAAAACCGCTGGAAAAAATGCATATTGTGGGCACCTATTATCTCTGAAGCACGAGCTCACACACACGTTCCAGTGCATTTATTTTTCTTATTTTACCGGAGAAAGTTCCGGAGAAGAAAAAACTACAAAAGAAGAAGAAAGTGCTCCATGCTCATCTCATCTTCCACAACAACCCAAGAACATTCTACATATAGCTACTAACTATTGCCTACTGCTATTGTATATAACGTAGAATGTGTTATCGCTTGATATTGTAATGTTTTCCATCCATAATGATAACCATGCGATAAAATAACAATCTATGACGATAGACTCTAAGGAAAGTAAAGGAAGATGAGGCTATAACATCAGAGGAAGATCTTTTGTGTGTGCAGTGCAAATGTGCACATATTATTTTATAACCTTGCCTTGGGGAAAAGAAAAGAGGAAAACAAAATAACCCTAGTAAAGTGAGCGAACACTGTACACTTTTACATAATGGGAGAAACTGGGTCTCTGGAGAAAATCTTCTCGTGTTCCTATTGAAAATGCATGAAATTCTATGCTTTATATGCTCCAGATACAGTAATAAACCACTATTCAAAAACTACTCAGCTCAACTCCGCAGCACCAGCTCATCCAGTCTTTTTTGCTGGAGTCTTTTCAGCCCGAAATCCAGAAAACTTCTATTCTCTTTCGTTTTATTTTCCAGTTCTGCAGTTTTATTCAGTCACTCACAGAGTCATGGCTATGATATTTTGATGGAATGTTTGTGTTTATGTCAAAAATAGGCATTTAATATTGACACAAGAGAAAACTTTTTTCCAGCTGTCGTACTAAAACCTATGTAAAGCTTTACTAAGTGAAGCCACTTGACTTTTATGCCAGCATATCCAAGCCTGCACGTAAACTTTTATTTTATTTTATTTTATACCGAAAAAAAAACTTTTTTATCCGGGAACAGCTTCAGCAAAAATAAAAAATAACATCACAACAAAAAGCCGACTTTTATTTTTATAGCGGTACTAACTACAATACTAAACGAGAACGAATGATGAAATGATGAGCCATACCATGGAATGGAATGCAATGATATGATGATATGAGCCGTATTATTAAGTATTATTATAGACACAAGTGAAAGTCTGTGTCTCCCTCTGCTCACTTCATTATACTACATCATTTATCTTCATGATCATGATCATGATAATCGCTGATGATAAAATAAAAGTTTTATTTTGACAATTTAACTTTTTACTACATACATCTACACTTTAGACATGAAAGTGTGAACGTGACTTACCAACCAATGTACCATCTGCGTTGTGCTCGCTCCTTGGTCATGTTGAAGACCTCGCCTAAACTGCGGAATTCCGTTTGGTACGGGAAGAACAAACAGTCTTCGTCAAGGTGCACCAGCGACCGGCTTCCCTCGCTGTAGATGCCCTATTTAAAAAATATGTGACCACAAAAAAATTATCATTCTTTTCTTTGTCACTCTTAAATACAAAGGAGGTCAAAAATATCATTAAATCGTAATTTTAGGATTTTTTCTTCTTCACAAAAGGCTCTCCACAAAAGGGCAAATGGCTTTAGTACTTGAGTGCATCCTCCACTTTACGACAACCTCCATGTGTCCCAAACGACTCTCATTTTGCAACCCACCAAGCATAAAGCTTCATGTGCACCGATTCACTCACAAACACACGTGCCTGTCACCATCACCATCTTCAACAGTGAAAGTGAAACGGAAGCAGGTAGAAAAAAATTGTTTTCAACTCAACAACCACTTTTATTAGGATGCTCTCCTAAATTACAAACATTCCAAATTCCATTTGAATTCAGCCAACACAGACCAGTAGCACAAGTCACCATTTTTTTCTCATTTTATTTCTTTCTTTCTCTAGGAATCTGAAAGCTACGGGATATTTGAAGAAGAGTGGAGAATGTTTCAGTCATGACTTGACATAAAAAGACTTGACTTGAGTTGACTAGAAAAAGAGCCGATATTTTCAGACCTTCTTTTCCACGGAAAAAAAGTGAAAACTATCCCTCTTCAGCGAATGAAATTCACCTCCCTCCACTCCACTTTTCATCTTAGTGAGCGTGGACAAAAAATTCCCAGTAAGTATCACATTACATCACATCTCAACCACCAGCATCCACCAGACTGTGGAAAATCAAGAGTGCGCGAATTGCTCGCTCGCGAATCTTTGTTGTTGTGCATCTCAAAATACGTGCTTCCTTTTCCATCTCATCGAATCTTAGTAACTTATCGACCATCATGCCAACCAGCAGCAATCGCATCCTTTATTAAATACATGCATCCGTTATTGCCCAGCATCTCATAACTATAACACGGGCAAATCAACTGAGCGTCCTTCAATTCAATAGATACACAAAAACGTACTTAAAGGCATCACGACATTTGCCGGTGGACAACAGCCCCAAAATCTGATGCTCCATATATTCCTTCAACGTAGAAGCCAGCAAATTATAATTTCTGGGCAAAAATGAAATTGCATTTCTTTAAAAGGTTAAGTTCAGCAAGTGTTAAAGTGCAACCTTTCAGTTTACTCTTGAGATATGGGCATTTGTCGGGGTCGGGGGGCAAACGTCGTGAAGCCGTGAAAGTCGTCTATTTAGTTCCATTCCAAGGCAAAACGAGTTTTTATTTTTTCATGCAAAAGAAATGTTACGAAAGAGGAGATAGGTATTAATAAATAAATAACTAATTTTTTCCTTCCTACCCTCAAAGTCAAGGTCTTTAAATTTTTTTGCATTTTACGGAGAAGAGGCAAAGCATGCAGAGAAACGAGTCGAGTGCTCTTCATCACCAACCTGCTGAGCCACAGCCAGCCCAATTCATACCATCACCACCTACACAGAATTCTCTTCCTTTTCTTACGTAAGGTTTATTACGCTACGTCACGTTACTCTACATACTCTGGTAGTAGTTATACGAGTAGGTATGTATTAAATTTCAGTTCAGTCATTTCATAAAAAATCCATTTTCCCTATTCTCCAATTCTTTCCGTTTCCTGTCCCAAGTGTCCCCTGAGGGCCACAAAACAAGAAAGACTGAAAAAAGTTTCTTTCCAGAACCACTTACATGATCATGATCATCATCGTCATCAAGACATGGTACGGCCATGTCATGACTCATGACGATTGCTCAACTCCGAACATTCTCAACCAACTCTCTGGTATTGTTGCATTTGCTTTTCCTAGTTCCAAAGAGCCCAACGGAGAATTACAACACAAAAATGCGTAGTATTTTTCTCTCCTCTCTACATTTTGCCATTTTCCCTTCCTTTTCGTATCCATCCACTTTACTCCACTGTGTCCACTTTCCTCATTTCTCCATCCAATTTCCCATTTATTGTTTGAAACAGGTTTATTAGGTGACCACTGAGGCGGAAGCGAACAACATCAATAAGAAAAACCGTATAGACTCCAACTTTAACTCCATCTTCAATTCTATAAATCCTCTCATCTCAAAACATTTTAAGCCGCTCGTTTTCTTTTCAATTTTTACGGTTTCTGCTTTTTTCTTGTTCTTTCTTTTAGATTTTTTCTTTTTTCTCCAAAATTACATACACAGCAAAGCAAGAAATTTTCTTTTTGAAGTGCTTGCTTTTCTTTTCTCGGGAGAGCATCAAACAAAAAAGAAATGAAAGCTTGTTTACCTCTTTTTGATTCACATGATGAAGAATATCTTTGCAAAAAAGGTCACATCTTCCTTATAACATCTTCTTGTGACCACATTACCTCTGGTATTTTGGAATGACCTAATGCATGGATGGCTTCGAGGTATAAATGCATGCCTACTACGTTTATCTTACATACATGCACAATTCATGATGACTGTAAAAATGGACTATATTAAGATTAATAATAAGGAAGAAAAACTGCTGCTCTTGATTTGATGAACACCTCAAATTAAGTACGACGCAGTTATTATTTAATTTATATATAGAAATACCATTACGTAAATATGTATAATGTAGAAAAAATATTTGAAACATTTTCCTTCAAATTCAACCCTCTGATTTTATTTCATCACATCATCGTCTTTAATGTGTAATCAAATTTTTTTAGGATTCTGTTGAGTGTTTATCACATCACATCGTTTCATCTCAACTACGTACATCTGAACCTCGTAATGAAATAAGTCTTTCGAAAAGATTAGAAAGAGGCACATACACAGTGAGAACATATTGACCAACACCGAGCATCTAGCTTTAGGTACATCGCATTCCCTAATGAAATGAATGACTCAACTCATCAGATTGAAGCCAGTTTATTTACAATCCGCTGCCCCCGTTGCCACTTTTACTTCACTTTCATTTTACATCCGCCTCCGCCCCCGGTTTATCTTTGACCACCCAAACAACAAACTACAAATGGAAAAGAAACTACCACCACACTAATATACCAACGAAGCAAAGTGAACTACTGAATATAACAGACCGGTTATACAGTACAAGGCTAGACTAGATAGGTACTAACTGCAGACTTACAAAACAAAAGTAAACGATTGAGGTAAAAAATATGGAGCCTCCGATTTCCCCAAGATGCTACAAAAATAAATATCTAGCACAAACCATAAGTCTAAACCACTTCCACCTTCCAACTAGCTATGAACACACTGCGGTCCTCATAGCCTTTAGCTTCGTGCCTTATCTAAGACTTCCATTCCTTCCTGATAAGGACACCATTTTTTTCTTGCTCCAAGAAAAGTAAAAATCCTAAAAACCTAAAAGGCATACCACCTACATAGTATCACATCGTTAGGTATTTACTTTACTTTTGCTAAAATCACTCAGTCAGATGAACTCTAATCTGAATCTTAACTAAGAACTCAAGGCAATGTAGAACATGCCGCTCCTTGTAGACCGTAATGATGAAGACGATGACGATAATGATGACGCTTGTGAAAAACTCGGGATTTTTAATCCATTAAATGGAACACATCTCATTTTAAGTGCTTATTTTTTCCTCCGCTTCGCTTCTCTTCTCTTTCTCTCTCTCTCCCGTCCCTCATCTTCTCTTTAGGCTTGCTGGTTAAGGTCTGGTAAAGTGAAAGTCCTTGAAATTTAATGCAATATCCTCCCGTAGACACGACACACTCGATCAACAAGACAAGTGCCAGACCATAGGACAACGTACAACACACCGCACACATTTACACATTGGGTTGCAGCTCTGACTTGTTCTGTGGCAGGGTGAATGTGTCAAGAAGCAGTTTTTTCTTGGAAAATGAACCCGTGCATTTTCTGGTTTGCTTTCAATGCCATGTCATTGCCAATACAGCAAAACATTTTTTACAATATGCAGTGAATGTATGTATGTAGGAAATGAAACGAAGGAAAATAATTTTCTGCGGAAAAGGGAAAACCATTTGCAAAAATTAAATTCTCCTTAATTTGAAATCTCTCCTGCAGCACTTTTCCCAAATCAAGATATTATGCATAAGAAAGTAATTTTTGGAGGAAATTAGGAGAAAGAGGTGGGAGGTGGATGTGGATGTTGAACTGTGGAAGTTGAAGTGAAATTGTGGTGTATGGTACAGAGCGTGTGGTTCGTGGTCATTCCTGTGGCTCTGTTGGAAAATTCCTTGGAAGCCTCAGAGAAGAAGTCGGAGAGGAAAACACTTTGATGTGGTTGTAGAATTGAGAGAGTCACGAGAAAAGATGAAAGTGAAATTAGCTAAGTGGATGCAGCGCATGCAAAAACCCGCTTTTACTGGATGAATGAACCTCGCCACAATGGACGACTGTGACAATGACAGGGCATCAGACATCAATGGAAACAACATCAGTGACGTACTTGGAGAAACAAAGAAAATTGATTTTCTACAAAAGTGGAAAAGCGCAATTTTGACAATTTTCCTCAAGAAACCCTTTCCCTTCAAATACATCCCTCTAGAAGTGACATCTTTTATGAACTATTTATTTTTAAGAATGTCTCCGAGATGCATGACCATTAGTTGTCAGTATCAGCATCATCACCATCAAGGCGAGCTCTCCAATCAAGATCTCTTTTCAATAAAGCAAAAGAAAAGCCAAAAATGGCTGAGCTCAGGCTCAAGTCCCGTAATACATCTTAATATCATTCGCTCATTCATGTCAAAGGCTTCTTTTGTCCAGACAAAGTAGTCAACGGACAAAACCAAGATTAGTCTCTGTTTTTCCTCCTTTCATACACTAGGAAAAATCCATTTCCTGATTTGCCCCACTACTGACAGAAAATGAGACAACTGCGCCTCAGCTCAGCTTACATTGATTTAATACCATAAGAAGCCAACAGCATCATCATTAAGTCATTTTTTTCGGCTCTTTCTTCCGGAAAGGAGATTTTCCCTCTTCATTCAATTCTTTTCCTCTCTTTTCATCCTGTAATTTCCTCCTCTTAACACTACACATGTTACGTTTTTGACAGACTTTGCAGACTTTGTCTGCCACACCAGCGCCAAATCAAAGCCAATAAATCCTTTTATTACAAAATTGCGTCTCATTCACTCACTTTTCTTCTTGACTTCACTCACCGGAGCCGAAAAAAATAAAAAGGAAAATGCACCCAATTTTGTACTCAATCTTCTGTTGTGTCAACTTGCAAAGCCCAACTTTATCATTTTATCATCAAAAGCGTGTCTTATCGATTTTATCTAATCCTATTTTCATACCTTAAAAAATTCAAAGGAGAAAGCAGAAGGGGCCGTCCAGTTGGTCATAGCGTCTGTGACAATGACGGGTCGTCCTGTGTACGCATACCTGAAAAAAATACAAAAAAATGTTTCCAGTCTACACGTTCATAAAAGCCTCATTCCAGAAATGCTTACATTTCATTCTCAGATTATCAAAATTCCAGACGTAGGTAGGCATTAAACTATTATTACATATACGCAGCGATACACGAAAATTAGAAAATACCTGCCTAATCTTAATCTCATTTTTCTTTTCGATAGCGGAGAGTCTTGCCAATTTTGTGAGTGTGTCTTGTGTCGGCCAGCGACTTCGAACAAGACAAGCATTGTGCTATTGCTATTTCTATAGAATAGCAAACCCGGATGAAAATGATATGAAAACACACATCTTTCTGCAGAAGGTCTTTGGATTCAGTCTTATGTAAATATGGGATCCGAACTGCAAACATATAAGATTCAGAAACCATGTCTGCTTTTACTAACCTACCTTGAATAAACTCAGTTAGTTATGCTATTTATGCTCATCCTATTTATTTCTGGAGAAAATCCACCATATTCCTTTCTCTGGAGAATAAAAGGGAATAAAGAGTGACGTAGGCAGTTTCCTTTTTTCTTTTCTCCTGTGATTATCATTATGATCACATCACATCACTGAAACATGTCCGATGCACGCACACACAGACACACATTGCTTTCAATTCTAAGAAGGTGGAAAAGAAAAGGAAGAAAAATTCTATTTTACTTTCATCATGATAAGATCGGAGAAAAGGCAGCTAAGGCTAAGGAAGGAGAAACAGAAAATTCATGTGGGTGGTGGAGGGAGATTTTTTTAGAGAAAAAAAGTAGGGTGGGAGATGTTTTATTGTGTGTCCATGTTACCATTGAAAATTGAATTCATTCTAAGCAATAAGCAAGCAAAGCCTAAAAGGCATCCTCAAGGGAAGGGGTAACTTGGATCTTGCAACCGGAATCACAAAAATTGCGGATGTAATTAAAAGAAAGATACAGAACTTAACTAAAGCAGACTTTTCTGATGTTGCTCAATTTTTGGTTTAAGTAAAAACAAGATTCCTTCCTGCTGATATGTTTTACTAAAAGTGGACGAAGTAAAGAAATAGAATGAAAATGTCAACAACAGTAAATACCTACATACGTTAAATTGTTTCCCTTAAGGAAACCAAGAGAATGTTGAAATTGAGTGAGATGAATGATGAATTTGATGAATAAAAAATTACTTCATTCGGGTCACCGAGTACAACAATAATCTTGGAGAGGAGTTTCAATTTCAACTCATGCATTTTTAATACTAACTGGGAATTCAGTGGACTGGAACGGAATTTGTTCGCTGCTGAAATTCTTTCGCTTTTTAATTTGCAAATACAATTGGCGACAAAAATGTTGCATAAGCTAACAAGGGCGACGGGTGGGCACACGAAAGAAAAGCAACAGTAATCACTCTTCCCATTCTAGTTTAAAAGCTGTATATAATGTTATGAATAATGAATTTAATCATTGTCAGATCACCTTTTTATACGACAAATATTTCAAAGTTTGCATAGACTCAAATAAACTACCTTGAATTGAATAGCAACAGCTTATCTAACTTCACTTTAATTGCCTTCGCATGGATTTCCACGAATTTATTTATTGAATATTTCAGGCGACGCATTCAATAAGTGAAAAGAGGAAACATCTGAAAAGCTCTTTCCAACCGGTGAAAATTTCATGAAATGAAAAGTTTTCCTCATATTTTTCCACGTTGCCTTCCTCCGTAATAAAATCAATATTCTGCCACTTATCTAATCACCATCATCACAATCATCATCCATATTCCATAGCATTTCTTTTTGGCATTTTCTTCATCATCCTTCCTTTTTCCCTTTTCCTTGCCACATTTCATTTTACTTTTACCTTTCATTTCAGCACGCAACAACGCATCCCAAACATGCATAAGGTAATACAAATCATCTCTTTTTAAGCAACCAAGCAAGCAGAGTGAAAGTGAAGTGAAGTGTGAAAGAAGAAGAAAAAGAAAGGTTTGTAACAAAAATACAATTTGATAAAAAAGTGAAGTGAGAGAATGAGTGAAAAGGCATTATAATACTATGTAATGTGTAACGTTTGTTATGGATTTTATGTAATAATGTTCGTCACTTTCACTTCTTCTTCTGAAGGTGAGTGAAAAGGAGAGCAGAGAGAAAGGGAAAAGTGATGAATCTATTTTTTCCTTTCTCTACAAATCTTTCACACTCACAGACACACAAAGAATTACTTTCATAAATAATATAGAATGGAATTTTTTGGAGATGATGACGATGATGATGGTGGTGATGGTGAGTAAACACATGAAAAATAATAATTCATCATAATCATCATCCCTCTTGTGTTATCATCACGAGGTGTCTTCATCGCCACCATCATCGTCATTGCCAACATCACTATCGCCGTCATCCATTTTTTCGGATTCAGACACATCTCTTCATTTCATACTTCCAGCTATGTAGCTCCACTGGGAAAACTTTGTATTTATCGATGTGAGAGAAACAGAAAAAGCATCTAGCTACTACCTGCCTACCCTCGCGGTTGGAGCACAAGTGTAATCAAATAAGTACCACTTGAGTCAGCTCCACTGCTTTTTCACTTCACTTCACCTTCACATTTCTATCCTATCATCCTCCACAACTCAAACTCAACCTATCGGCATCGGCATCGACGCCTTTCCTTTTCCCTTCATCATGCATCACCTCAGTTAGAATTCAGGATGACTCGTCTCGTCGGTAATGAAATGAAATATGCCAATTTTTCATCCAACAACTTTCTCTTTTCCACTTTCAAATTTTTTGCTCGTATGTCAGGTAGAGCTTAGTTGCCACATTCCTCAACCCTGGTTGCGTTCGAACGCAACCTCAAATCCCTTTGATTTAACGTGGTTAGGTATTGCA
>VYYJ01001474.1:0-30487 GCA_021029165.1 Cyphoderus albinus | reverse complement strand
CGTTGTATTTCAAAATTTTCTTTCCCGTTCTCGTTAAAATAACGGGAACGGGAACGGAACGGGAACGGGAAAGCGGGACAACGGGAACTTTTGCCCACCTCTAATTGCGATTACCTTCGAGAAGACGCAACGCAACCAAAAATGACCAGCCGTAATAAATTTGTAATCATTAAGGAAAATTGCGCTCAATACATATCAACTCTGATGTAAAGGATCCAGTCTAAATCCATACTCTGTCATATGTACTAGTAAAATACTTTCAGTTAACTTCGTATTTTCGCATCTGACGTATCATTAAGATGGAAAATTACATACAATTAATGACTGCACAACCTACCTCCTTCACTCTATTCTTTTATTAAAACTAGAACTAGGTAGCAACTATGTAGATAAAAATTAAAAATGTTAGTGTGGCAATGATTGCTATACGACAACTTATAGCAATCTTTATCAAATTCACCATCGGTGCCACTGCCAACCAATTTTGCCCCATGCCATGTTTCAAACGTACTACAATCCTACATTACGAATCCTGTTTGGTTTGCTGTGAAATGACAAAAAATCTGTCATGTCATTCATACAGAATATAAATCTTTGCGATACAAACTGAACTCATCTTTGCGTTTTTTGTAAGTAAACATTAAAACTTTAATAACTGCAGGTTGAATTGAGTAGCAAATAAAATTCAATCCCGTTAAGGAAAATCAATCACCATCATCTTTATCATTGCCGCCTTTAAGATATAAGCAAGCAAAATGGAGTCATGATATCGTGGTAAACACGCACAGAGTCGAATGCAATAAAACAAAAACCCGTCAGAGCTTTTTAGTTTAGTCTAGTCGTACAGCAACAGTGCACGACTCATTGTTCCACAGTGCAAAGTAATCCTTTCACACATATATCACTATTAATTCTTGTCATAAAAGTTTTTAATGTTTAATGCGATTATGCTTAAACAAACCTTACGATTTGATTAACATTAATTCACAAAGCTTTATTTTTAAATGGGCTTGTTTTTTCTTACTGTTCTTAATTAGTATGATTATAATCAGTTTGTAGATTCAATTTGAAAGTCAAGAGAAGAGCAATAAAACACTTTTTTCTGATTCACATCGTTTTTACGCATGAATTCAGTCAAACCCAGTGAGTTGAATTTGTGCTCACTCAAACAATGAAAATTATTGCAATATAATCATATCTGACGAAGAATCTTCTATATGCATGACTAACTCTACATTTTCGAACAGAGAAAAAACTTCATTCGCTAACTCATCCTTTCTTAATATTTGACTACACCTTTCCACTCCATCGCTGACTCCCTACAAAATACATTTTTCTCATCTTCCATCTTCTGTACAAAAAGTTGAGCATACCCCACATAAAATAAAAATTGTACTGAACTTAACCAACAAGCAGCCAACTGATTTCAATTTTCAAACATAAGGATAGGCAACGTAATAAATCACTGTGTTGATGATAGCAAAAGGAATCCATAATTTTGCTATATTATTATTTTAAAATGCGTGCATACTCACAAGATAATAACAGAGCTAATGCCAGTTACTGATGATGAAATATTACAAAATTCCCACACTATGTCGTCTGCTAAAATGCACAATAGGCACCCAAGCTATCTATTTAGGTATATTATATGGCGCCATGCAAAGAAAGAGTGTAAGGGGGTCTATGTATGGACTTAAACAAAAAACGATTTGTGCTATGAAGACGTACTATTATTACTATCATTATTTTTACTTTTACATGTGTAAATTAACTCGCACTCCCACAACCACTTAGAATGGTTGCATCAAATGAGCTACAAATTTCTTTTTCTCAGCCTGGCACCAAGAGTGACAGAGTGCGGTGGTAAGAATTTTATGGTTATATGATACCTCGAAGATGAATAATGTGATATGCAACCAACAAATATCACTAGCCCCCCACTCTTCCATTTTAGGATAAAAAATTAGTTTCTTCGGAATAAAGGTAGCCAAAATTAACGAAGCATTTGAATTTAAAATTAATAAAGGTGTGCAACAAAATCTTGCATTATTTAAAGTCGGTTAGGCACCATAGTCAGTCAGGAGATATGACTGAAAACCATGACACAATTTAATTGTTAAGTTCAAATTCTGTTTCCGCCAGCATGGCTTGACTAACATGAAAATAGTACTTCGTTTGAGAGAGGTTCAATGTTGAGTGTCCCTTACAAGATGTTAAATAATAAGAGAAAACAAGTGGTCACTCGAACACACCTTCTACTTGAAAATTAGTGGAGTCATCGTGCATAAAATAGCAGCCAAACAAAACCAATGCCATTTGTCATTCCGAACATGATCAGGTAGTTGACAGCAGACCACTGCAACCACAGGAAAGACGAGGAGTCTCAGCCTTACAAAGAACCGTGATAAATAACTAAACAGATCAAACTGAACTTTGAATATATTCATTTTCACTTATAAGTCAGTCTGCCTTAAGTAACTAACTCAAAAACCGATGTGGCGATTAAACATGACACCATATTTGGGTGACAATTTTTTGTCATTACGCCATTATTAGGCCAATTATTACTGGTTAGTGGCATCAGCTACTTTAACACATGCTGAAAAACGAAATATTTCATCAAACAGCATCTGCCAATTTGAATATTCTGATACTGATGGTGGGCAAGCATCGACACTGGTCCACTCACTCGCTAAGTCCATCAAGATCATTCCTTTCGATGACTTGACTTTATTATCGACACTACATAGTCTCTTGTTTACCAATACTTGCAAAAGGACAAGAGAATTCCGAGTAGAAACATGAGTCAATTTCATTTAAGTGCTCAAGTTCATTATTCATGTATTGAACCAGGTGCTAGCCATACCGAGGTAAATCTCCTCTCCACATATCAGACAAAATTTGTTAGCACATTTCGCAGCAGCCTTCATTTGATTTACTCTGCGTTATCTTACAATGAAGCCCAATGTTACGCAAACAATTTTTTGGATATCTTATTATCTACCTACTCATTCCTGTGACTAACCAAAAACCACCAAGCCTTTGTTTGATAAAAATATGCTCCATTAGGAATTTTTATGTATTTATGAACACAAAGATGAGAAAAGGAAGGACATCTGCAAAAAATATATTTATTAATAGGCCCCTGCCGTCACAGACGCGTCGATGGATTTTTCTTGCCTTTTATGATGATATAATTAAGACAGAAAACTTTCATCTTAAATATATGAACGAAAAGGTCTTCATTACTACTACTGCTCAAAATCTCCTTCCGAACAACTACAAAATGTGAATATTAATATTCATTTATCCTAATTCTGCTTCCTCTACAATAATGCGCACAAGTAAATAGTAAATCTTTCCTTGTATGAAATATGTCTCATGTCCACGATGTATATGTACTGCTTATGTATTACAGATAGTTTTCATTGTGTTGAAAGATAAAATGAGAAAATTGGTAGGAAACGTATGGTCCGTCAAATCTCACAGAATATTAAACAATCCATTTTGATAATAATAGACACAAAGACAAAATTTACGACAGTATAATGCAGGTTGCTCGATGATGCTACTTAACGTATTTATGGTTTTGAGCTCCTTCATTCACAAGAAGATCTGTTGCGTTGCTCACATTATCTCCTTTTGTATGGTTGTAACATTAATACTCTTGTCGGAAACACGATACAAAATTTGTCACAACATAAAAGAAGGAAGATGCAATTTAGACATACCTAATATAAAATACAGATCGTTGTTCCAAATACATTCGTAATAAACTATCTACTCCCCGCTCTATTTTGGTACTTTGAATAAATAATAAGCACATGTCAGCAAAAAGATGCGTGCTGTGATGTGAATATAATTCGGTATTCAATTTCAATTCTAATTTATGTTTGTGACTAAAAAATGTCATGTACAGATATCAAATCATAACACTACTAGTGCTGCGATAATTTTTTTACTATTCGAATGCACTGTAATAAAATATATTTTTATAGGATATTCATGAATAGCAGCTCACACATGTATTAAACGAATAAAAATTAGAGAAAGTTGTTTAGCGCCAAGAGCAAAGAATTGATCTGGCAATAGAAGCTACAGTTTTTCAACCAAAATGGATTTAATTTAAATAATATTTTCTTTCTTTAGGCATCCTGCTGCCAGTCTGGTATTTTAGCACCCTTTTCCTCATGAGGTGTAAATTACACCGATCAACGTGTATTTCATAACTTTTGTTGCATATTCTGTTTTCCCTAAGGCACACACTTCGCACTTTTGATTTTCAAATACAAGAGCAATTGCGAAAGAACGAATAAAATTAATCATTATTGAGATTACTATAAAAGATATGATCAGCATTTATTAGTCGGATACATTTCATGTTTAACAATTTCATGCTACATACCTATAGAGCGATTGAGAGAAACGAAAACAAGAATAAAGGAAAAAGGAAAAACATTATTTACTTTTCCTGAATCAAGTAAATCAATAATTCCAAGTCTCTATAAATACTTAACCCCTACAGTCACACAGTTTGGATCAAATCTAATGTTATTAAAGAAAAATATAGAAAAACATTCACCAAACTCCAGTGCACAAAAGAGCCAACCAGCCAACAATTACATTTGGTGTCCTACTTTTTGACAAAGTGAAAGTGACTGCATGGTCTTTGACAATATTTCATTACAAGGTTTTATTTATATTTTAAACAAAGCTTTGGTTCATGCATCACTTACAGTTGCGACCAGCAAGCTCTGGTTTCACTGCAAGTCAACTCGCACGACATCCCAGAATATTAAGCAGCAGCCCTGCTGGAAATGGCCAGCTACCATTCTTATGAAAGCCCATTGTTTTGGTTCGATACATGTAGTCATATAACTTTGATGGTGGTTCTCTGGAAAATATCGGTCCACTTCCACATACATTTTGGTTAATGTGATTTGTTTTTTCACGCAACACACGACAAACTCACACCTTTCTCTTTGATCCTAGCACTTCGACAAATTGGGACACATAAATTATTTGTATTTTTATTTTGCAAGCTAAATAAAAGCTAAAAGCACACAAAATACAGTTTTAGTAAAGAGTTTGAAAAATAAATAAAATCAATCAAACAAAGGGAAAGGGATAAAGACAAGTACAAATGGTTCACTAGCTCCTTGATATGCTTCCAAAAATCCTTTGAGATGAAATGAAGGGTTTATACAATCTAATGTGTGATGGTGGATAAGTGGGTGGTCGGCCGAACCACAGAACCTACGATAAACTTCGTTTTCTAATTCACTTGTTTCTTTGTTTGTTTGTACCCTTTTCATGAAGGTTGTTACCAGTCGCCACAATTCGCAATGACACAGTTTCATTTACATTTACAGTGCAGTGTCCCGTCCAGTATAAAAATGAGAAGGTTCCTCAAAAAAATGTCGTATAGGTTGCTTGCTTATTATTACATATTACTAAAGAAAAAGGATCCTGAGCTACAGTTAGAGAATCATGAAACAGGAACTAACGATTTAGTTGACAACAACCACTTAAAACGCCAATTCTCGACGCTAAATTTTATGCTGCACTGGTTGCAACAAAATACTTTGAAATTCACGTGTCACTATAAAGCTAACAATTAGTAAAACAATATTGTATTGTGCATGCAAGCGGCATATTATTCAGCCACCCAAAGCATATGTCACTACCAATACCAATGTTGCAGTTTTAAAGTTTGCAAGTCATCGTATCCAGTTGTGTATTCAAACACATTATACCAGGCAGTCTCTGTGAAGATCACTTAAATACAACCAGTTTCATTTGTATTTATCAAATGTAAAGTAGGTTCAAAATAAAATAATCAAAATAATGAGTTTATTCTCTTACTAAACGATATATGAGTATTTCAAAACTATACAATTGCAAAATCATTTCAAAAATGCGAAATTAATAAATATCATTAGCGCAGGTGGGCAGACTGATTACATCCGGCTGGCAACCCCTGAAATTTAATGGAATAATAAACCTTCCTCTTTAATGTCTGCCTACCAATTAACAATTGTTCATCCCAAAAGGCATGAATTGTTTTGAATTATGTTGGTTCGTGCAAAGAAAACGAGCTTCTGATGCAAACATAAGCAATAACACGTAATACACCGTCAACATTGCTTTGAAAAACAACCATAAACGTAGTACACAATACACCAACTTTAATTTGTACTGTAAATAAACACTAAAAGTCAAAGAGAACCCTTTCTTTTGAATGTGAATAAAAGTGAAAACAAAAGCTGTGACTTTTGTACAACCATATTGACCTCGGGGATTATCACCGACTGAATGATTCCATCCCAACAAATAGCAAAGAAAGTTTCGTCTCATCCATATTAGATTCATTAACTCATACATATTGATGATGATTCTATGTTGCAGAGTCGGACGTCCGTCCTTCCAGATAAAAGTGACAGTCGTTGAAAGTCACTTCATGAATTTTACAAGAGCAGAGTCCATAAAGAAAGGATAATGAAAATTTATACAATCTAAACTAAAGCAAGCGCAATCGTCGTCTTTGTTCCTTTGTTGTCTGCTGAAGTTGAAGGAGTCAATGTATTTAATTCGAAACTTTATTCACAAAGAGCCACGAGCAAACATACATATGTAATGCCCGTCAGTCCCAGATGAATTATGGAAACAAGCATGAAAAGACCGACAGCTTCGTTAGACTGATTTATAATGCTCTCGGGAAGCTTTATGACAAGGCAGGTCAAGGTTTCAAGTAATAAAACCACAATACAATTCCAAATGTCTCTGCGATATGCCAATAAAGCTTTTACATAGAGGTCCAACCTATATTTATTTAAATAAATTTAGAAATGAATATGTGAAATGAATATTTATTAATAAGATAACCTTACACTTTTAAGTTTTTAAGTCAATATTCTCAAGATAATATTATCTTACATAATATGATTCTATCGTTTCCCTTGTACCACATTTGTAGATTGAAAGTTTGAAATAACAATCTGACAAATTTTGCATTACTGCTTGGTACGTTTCCACTCTAGCAGTCTAAATTGATTATCTAAACGTAAGCTTACATAAATTTACACACATAAACTAAACTACTGATCGATTCAAATCTATCAAAACCAATCATTTTGAAATCTACTAAATACAAGCATTGATATGTTCGGTTCATCAATCAAACAAAAGGTACAATAATTTAATGTAGGTGTATTTTCATGTGAACTTTTCAAACCTTGGGTCTCTTTAGACTTTAGGCAGCAATAATTTATAGAACTTTAATGCGTCTTACATTATTATATTTATTGAAGCAGTTTGTGATGAATGACAAGTAGGCAACATTAACTTCAACTCAAAACCTTAAACACTGACATAAAAAATTCAGTGTTCTTTCTGCTCAGTGAACGCTTCGATGAATAGTAGATAACGTGCATGAAAATCTCATAAAATTCTCGAGATAATTTTATGCTGCATTTCATCTATATCAATCAAACTTTAACCAATGTTTTAAAAATGTACTAAAGCCAAGCACAACAAACCACCGCTGCGGCAAAATTATCCAAAGCACTAACAAAAGTTAGTATGAGAGTTTAACAATGAACGCAATGATCCATTGCGGTGACTACTAAACCTGTATACATATGTAACAGTCAGTGACATTCAAAGAGAATAAACCAACTACAACTCTGATTGCCCAAAGTTACACGTTGCAGTTTCTTAGACTAACGAAACAACAGTTACAGTTAAACCAATCATGCTATTTTCATAGCATTAGTCATTTTCATTTATATTCAGACGTCAGTTATTGCCAGCCCATTCAGCTACACCACCACCACCCTCACAGCCTGGTATAAGTAGTATCACTACTGCCAGTCTCTGTAATTGTGATGTTATTGTACATACATACATGGGACGTCATTGCTTTTATTTTTCTATTTTAATAATCAAGTAGTGCAAAGTCACACCATCGCACTAGATTTATACTCCTAAACCGTAAGTAATCATTGAAATCGTCGTCATCTTCATTTCGTAGGACTCTTAGGCTACAGAGTTGTGCGTGTTCATGAATTGCACACCTGGCTGAATCAAAATATAAATAGTCATTGCGCACCGTTTGCTAGAATAAGTAAAGCAAGGCAGAGTCTGTATATCGAATTTTTTGTGGAGACTACATCAGCATAAAACAGATTATTTACTTTCTGTTGCTCTATTACTGCCATATTCACTGAACATTTTCATGTACGAGACAAAATCATTACACTATCTGTACAATGGGTCTCCGCAAAACTTACGACGGCGAAACAAAATGCAGTAGCTGTGCACTTACGTATGTTATGCTCAGTCACTCACTCACCTGTCAGTCATTTATTATTATTACGCTACAGTATCTAGTGGCTGGCTGCACACCACCGTCATCTTCTTCTACATCATAATGAGCAACGGTAACAAAGTGACTTTATTCCCTGCTGCAGCCGCACCGCAGCAAAGCAATAATCAGTCAGACATCCGGTGACACAGCAGATTTCTACACCAATTTTACTGTTCATTGGCCCAACACGACATATAAAATGCAAAAACAACGACTCGAAAGCCCTAGGCCTGAGTAGTAAACTCGAGTAAAACATGAAAACAACAGCCATACATATCCGAACCTACTGAAATTATCTTTTGATTGCTGCGTGAAACAAAAAAATGCTAGAATTTCATGTTCTATTCTGTAGTACAAAGAACAGCAAAACAAAATTTGCGTGTGATTGGAAAGCATTACTCGTTTCTCATTTCATGACAATGAAAATCAGTAACAGTAATCAAAGAATAATACTATGAGGAAAAAGTTTTGCCCATAGTAAAATGCGTAAAGCTTGGTCAGGTTGAATAAAGTTATGTCAATTGGCTTAAACAGTACACAATCCAAATCAATAGGCAAGATGAAAGGTTACATACATGAGTAACGGAGTACAAATCTAAACGTAATTTATGTGGTATTGAGAAAGTACGCATTTTACCTACATTTTGAAACCAATCATTACCCTTGATTGAGCTTTCTTTTGAACACGTATTGGATGTCTAGCTCAATATCATCAATCATATGGAATATATACCTTATATACTTCTACAAAAATCTCCGTTTCCAAACTTCTGTTTAATACTCTTGTACTTCAGTCAAATCCCAAGAAATTTTAACAATTATAACCTCAAAAACAAAACAAAAATATTCACAGATTTGTATGGAGCATTGCCTCATTCGCTATTGTTTAGTTTCAGTTTCAGAGAAGCATCAAAAACGCGTTTCCTTAATTAGTATAAAGTAAAGTAGGTGATCCCAAAAAATAAATAAATTTCGAAATGTAGAGCAAGGTAGCAGCCGAGGCTTAAGAGACTATATAGGTTTAATTAGCTTGTTCAGTAGTTAAAATTCACAAGGTGGTTTAGGTTTCGTCCTACTTTGAAGCGGTACAATGATAATTAACAATACATATTTCCTTTCACATGTATATTTTGCAATAACTGTCACTCCAGGGTGGAAACGAGGCGAGGCAAATACAAACTATCAATAATTAAAATACGTATTTCGCAGGCATAATTTCGATTGGGAATTGTGCCACAAAAACGGTTTTGTATGTCACCGGTGCATGCGACAGTAAACTACAAACAAAAAGCAATAGTAAGTAGTACATGCATTCAAATATTTACCGAAGCAAGTCAATTCAAACCGACAATCGCAATCAAAGTCGCAAAATGCATTCTGCCTCTGCTTTTCACTTCTAAAGAAACAAATGGGATTCCAGAATTAAAATTTGCAACCAAATGCTAGCGACAAAAAATAAGAGAAGGGAAAGTTGCACACAGCCGAACTGAATGATAGATTTTATTTATTTACAAGTTATCCAGAATCTAAGGTACACAGAGTCGAATGCATCGTTCGTTCTTAAATGGGAACTAAAATTGGGTTTGTTCTGCTGTATTTACGCATTACATTGATAATTTGAGGAACGAACCCAAGCCACGAATATTATTAAAAGTATCAAAATAGAATTGCGTGATATGAGACAAAGCACTCGAGGTCTATTGCTCGCTGCAGTAGTGCACGCTTCCTTTGAATTTCCATCATTACACATACGCTTAAATTAATATGAATGAATGGCCAACTTTTATTTTCTCTTTGGAAGACCTACTTTCATTCTCGCTTATCTATTACAACTTCCTGGATAAACAACTGAAAATGCATCAGATATTTTTGACTATGTATCTACTGTCACACGGAGTGACAAGACAACGTCACAATCAACCGTTCAAAGAACACATAGTCAAACCGCATTGGTGAATTACTTATAGCAGCAGGTGCTCAGAAAGAAGTGTTCAGTTAGTTCAGTAACAACGTAAGGACGATATAAAATGAGATAATTTATACTACTCTTTCCTATTACTGAATGAACGGACAAAAATTTGTTAAAAAAGATAAAACGCTTTTTATTTCGCAAACAAGCTTTCTCGAGTGTTGTAACAACACTTTCCTGACTGTTGATATAAAATCGTGTTATATTTAGTTTAATGGTACACCAAAAATAATATTACGATGAGGATCATGTACATAAATTATGTACGTTATAATCCAAACCTTACCTAGGTATTATGCGCCGTTATACCTCGTGTCAGTTTTTATTAGTTTATTGTCAGGTGTGTAAAAACAAGATTGTATTATTATTAGTAGTACCACCACAGAACTCCCACTATTATGTGAATGGGTGGAAATAACTATAGGCACCGATCCATTCGCCAATGCATTATCCACCCACAAAAGAGATTCAATTTTTCAAACGAACGTGTTTCCTTACTCTTTCCTCGACATCGCATGAATAGTAATCGTCGCCAAATTATAAAAACACACGACACGTTATTGTGTTATTATTTAACCGACGGCATGGCCAACTCCTTTCCCAGGGGCTACAACCGTTATCATCCGATTTCTTTACATAAACAAATTTTCATGCCATTATGTTATCGTAAATCGGACATTTGCTAGCCATTTTTTATGCACGCATTACCCCAAAGTAAGACTTTTTAACGTAAGGTTCCTTCTTTCCCAGAACGATCAATTGTATCGATTTCACATCTTATAAGGCCAACTATTACAACAAAATCATTCATTTGAGGTTCTTCAACCCGAACCACACTAAACAGAAAAGAAAAATTACCACTTACATGCAAAACTACACAAATGTGTTACCTACACCTTACTAGCAATACATTTATTTGTCGCTGTTTGCAAACCAACTTGTATTTTCCATTCATGTAAAACCACCACGCTTCTTTTGTGCAGAAATAACAGTAAGCCAGGGCTGGTCAGCTTGCAAGCAGAAAAGTATCATTAGAATTGACAATCAGGCTAAAAGACGTTGCTTCTCCTGGCATTTTCAGCCAGCCGAGCCCTTTCAGACAATACCACATCACTCTTATTGCTTCTAGTCGTTGTCAACTAGCAGTCAATACAAGATAGGCTAAATTAAGCATGCATTTCACTAGTCTGCAGTATGACTTTTTACGAGTCACGAGCAAGTTTCTCCATTATATCAGAGCCATTGACTGTTGAAGACTTCCGCACACACATGAAGTAGCTATGAGCTGATACGATGGTTTGGTCTACGTAAATGTAATGGCGTAATAGCCTGAAAACTGACAAAAAATTAAGACGTGGGAGTCCTCGTTTTATTTAGCTGCACTACTACACACGCATCACATCACACATTATGTAATAAAACTTCAAAGCAGGTTTTGGAGTGGGGCTGTTGTTGATGTTATATGTCACGGTTTATTGGATTCTCCTTTTTACTTCCTGTACTTCTGATTTATTGACACATTTAATGGAAATGTGGTAAAAAGCCGATTTCAAAATCGAGGGGAAGCTGTGTTGCCTTGCCTTATAAAAAGCGTATGCAAATAATAAAATTCATAGGTGTGAACGGCGAAACTGCCGGTGTCGACTCGATGTCGATGCCTTATAACCAATCAAACTATCTAACTAAATTGTGTAATGTTCTGTTATCTCTTTTCTAGTTGGTAGACCAGAAATTTTTTCGTGTAACAACGACTTGTTAGTTGTGGGACACGTTCATGAAATAACGCGTTTTGAAAACACAGCACATGTTTTGTTGTGACACGACTGATCTATCAATAGGAGCATTGAGTATTGATAAAAATCACAAGTACTAGGAAAAACGTGAGCAGCTTTTGCACAATTAATGTATATACCTAAGTATTTACTATATATGCACTAACGACCATTTAATGAGACTTGAATCGAGCTCTGAGTGACGTATGAATGTGTAAATAATTGTCAAATTTCGGCATGCTCATTAAAACAAACGTGGATATACATTAGGTATGTAAGGTACATATATGAGAAAAGTACAAGAAATTGTGAAAAACATTTGTATAGAATAGTTTAGCCACACCATTCCGTCAGACTGATATCAATCAAAGGTCTAGTCATAGTCAGACTAAATGTCTTATTTTTACATATAATTAACATTTTTAATTATGGATTGAAAACGAAACGCATCACATAGTACCCTAGATTTCAGTGTTGATGTTGCAATAAATATAAAAGGGGAAGCACCATGTAAAACCAAATCATTATTACGGGATGGAAGCATGTCCCAACTTCCTAATTACTTTTGCTATAATTTGCTATCAAGAAAAATGTAAAGATATCGTGCAAAAACTCATATATGTACCTATCCTAGACAAGTTACACATTATTAATGGCGCGATGTAGTGGAGTACAGGGTACAGAATACAGCAATTAAGAACAGTCGCAATCACAAATACAGCTAGGATTGATAGTAAATAAGGAGTAGTAGATTGTGGTAAACACACGTGGTAATGGAGCAATATAATTGTAAAGATGCACACAGGTACGATCAGCATTAAAGTGCCTAAGTGCATTGTGGGAGATACTGCATGAATGAGTGACTTAAATTGATCTGAAGTGATGCTTAGAAATGGCTGAAATGAGAACCTTGACCTCATTTCTGATATTTCTGCTTTTATTAAGTCTTGTACGTTTTTAATGACACCTTCCTTTCATCTTTCTTCCTTCAGTTTTTTTATCAATGTAAAGTGGTAGAAGTAATGACAAGTTAGAATAGAAAAACATAAAAAGAGGTAAAATAAAATAGCACATGTAATTGCTAATTCCTGTTACTATCTATCATGAATCATGGTGGCACTCCACTCAATGTTCATTTTCAACTCAACGTGTCAACATATCAACGTGTAGCGAACAGGAAGGTTGTATCTATACCGGTTTGTACTTTACATTACAGTGTATGCGTTGCGTAGAGTGTATCATTATCCTCTAACAAAAAATCAAGTTTTCTTTTAGTGGTTTACGCGACTGCCACAAACCTCCCTTGGAATACACATCAAAGTGAGTACAGGAAAATTATCCCAATACTTATGTGGTGATTGAAAAAATACCACTTTAAGTTGTACTGAAGCTTATAAATTAAATGCTAGAATTGGGCTTTGGTGTATAAACTCTAGTTTAGCATCGAGCATTCACTAAGGCTCAAAATTTTCCGCCTATGTAAAGTAATGTTTAATTTAAATATTTTCCGTGAATTCGTAATTCGTGCTCTAAAGGTAATTGAAATGTGAAAACCAGCACTTTTGTACTTTCTACTTCATTTTGGACCTAACTAACGCGATTTTAAAACGTATGTATAAGCTCGTTTTAACAAGTACCTAATATTTGTACATAAGGTCGAGGCGATATTGCAATGCAATTGCAAAAGTTGTTAAGTTGGAAGTGCATAAAACAATAATCAAAGAAGAAATAAGATCTGGCTTGGAGTGCAGATTTGATGGTCCGAAGTTGCAGCAAATTGGCTGTATTTACTGCATACATGTATCATTTTCGATTTCGACCAAGTGACATTGCATTTCTAAATCATGATCAATCGTGAACGACGGCAAGAAAGAAATTATTTTTGGTCCGCTACGCTAATTTTTATGGTTTCGAATTCCAAGTCCATTTCGATTTATTTGAGATTTCACACTGCGATACGTTGTAGAAAGTTTTAAGCAAGCAACATTCAGCAATGTCTTACCTATACACTACTTGTGAATTTGTCACACATTATTTTATTTTCCCCTTATTTATAACAAAGCAATGTCAATCGTAATAATGATAATGATGATATCTTAAGCATTGTCTACTATGAGAATAGGGGAAAAAGACAGAAATACATGTGGATTCTGCTGCGAATAAATTTCATGAAAATCGTGAAGTTGGACTTTGAAGTTTCTTGTTTCTTTCAGCACACCAAACTGAGGATAATCAAACATAAAAACAAAAATACAAATAGAAAAATCTATAAACATTTGCAAAATGACTTTCGTTTCGATGTAATTTTCTTTTTGTGACAGCTTTTTCTAATATCTGCATACTTTTATTTCCCTATGAAAGTGTTATTATTATTCCTATTAAATCTAATCATTATCGCCAATTTTGGAAGAGAAAAGAAACCAACCCCTTAACTCTTTTGCCAGTTCACGTTTTACTACAAAAGTGAAAATTTTCAAAACCTACAAATATTCCCCAAACATTCATCTTGTTAGTGGAGGCCTTAGTGAAGAAATGCAATGGGTACATTTAAAATTATTTACATAGCTATAAAATGTTCAACTTCAAGCTCTCAATTAAGGCAAAGAATTTATAACAAAGCGGAAGTTAAATGATGCACTATTGTATATGAATTGAAAACCATTTATGATTCATATTCATACACCTAGTCCCGTAGATCTGATTTTGGTAAATCCGTAAATCTCCTTTCACATTTAAAACATGTTTTTCATATACGCATATATTTAAAAGAATTTAAAGTAGTATTGTACCAAAGCAAATAAACATGTCCGGTTATTTAAATAAAACACATGTCATGCGTGCATATTCCATGTTAACCTCAGGCATTTTGTGAATTTCAATCAAACTGTTGAGGGAAACACCAAATTGGAGATCGTTGCAGTAAACCTCACAGCAGAGGTGCTCTTTTGTATACAATAACGAAATACTTAAATTTGTACGTCACTGATTCATAATTAAAAAGAACATAACATATGTTAACGAGCAAATACTCCTGCATGAAACTTCGCTTCATTTTCATTTACAAATGAAAGAGCAACTCCAAACTCCACTGCGTTTAACATCAGGTCTTACTTAAAATAACATGGTGCTGAGAATTTAATCCTTGTAACTGTTAAGGTGTGATCGTGTTAAATGAAGATGCTACACACTTCACTAATTTTTATGATTATATCAAACTCATACTCACTGCATCATTTACTGCCACCGCCACCATGCATTAAATATTAACAGCTCTATGTATGTATATCTCTCTATTCAGTTATACGTGTAATCAAAATCAGAATTCAACACTGAGAAAAGGTTAATGTGCAAATTTAATAGGTATTATGTTTATAGGCAGCGTCTCAACTTTATGAAAGTGTAAAAGTTAATGTTCCTAGATATGTTAATGCTTCTTTTAATCATTTCAACTGCCACCAGATCGTGATAGCAAAGCGAATGAGAAATGATTAACCTGAATCCAACATGTTGCGAATTTCATTCCGACTTAAATTAAATTACTTTTTGTACACTCTTTTCCACTCGCTACCCTCCATAAAAAGGCAGTCAAGGTTTATAATATTTATAATTGACTCGCCCAAAATCTCGATGAGTCACAGATGTGTATACGATAATCCGACATACAAATGACGTTTAATATATCTAGAATCTAGAAACAAATTACGACAATGTGAAAGAGCGACAATAATAAGACACGATTTTGCCTTTTCTTCTAACCTTTCAACAACATAAAAAATTTCATTTTCTGCTTTTAATTTGGGCAAAATTTGCACGGCTAATGAGAAAACGATACAGTAAAGTTGTTGAGCTCAAATCTCCCAGCGAATTAAGAAACTTCATTATTGTCTCGGAACTAGGGTATTGATCTCTGAATGACAGGGGAGAATTGCAGCGTGAGAATAGCAGCTCTCCAATTACTAAAGATGTTAGTCTACAAGAGAAACTGGAAAGAGTTAACAAGCAAATGTACATAAGATGACTGTGCAAAATACGAGAAAACTTTGAACAATTGTGACTGCTGTTCACTAAGGTATAGAACGTTGTACCCGAAGTACTCCCAAATTAGGAAGCACACACGAGACGAAACAACGCGTAAATTGTAATTTGCAGCTCAGCGTTTCGTGTCATGTCTAAGAAACAGAACTTTCAATCTGAAGCGATCCTATCCTGCATTATGTAGTTTATTCATTATTTGTTATTTTGTCGCTGCGGCTGAAACAAAACCGACATCCCGGCAAACGTCGAATCAATGCAAATTGTAAATCACGTTACAGCAGAGGCCACTCACCCGATTTGGAAAGATAATGAACAAAAAATGAAACTTGCCCACAGGAAGAAATTTTCCACCCCCGCCCTTTGGCATTAAGATAGACAGACTTTTTACATACGTAATCAAACAAGAGTCATGAAGTAGTAGTAATCATCATGAAAATGAAGACAGAATTTTGTTGCATGAACGGTTTACGCGTTTCAAAGTTAATATTATATGTATTTAAGTTTTCCTACACTGCATCAAAATCAATGTTTTGAAATTCTAAAATATTCATACCGTGATGAATTAAAGAAAGTGCTAATTGTTTTTGCTAATTTATTTCTGCATGAAGCAGAGTACTGTGAGGAAAACCCTGGGCTGAGTGTAAGTATCTATTAACCCTAACTGCAACTCGTTAAGTTAACTAACTTGTAATTGTAATGATTATAAATGATACAATTTCAGACATTTCAATACCTACATGTATGGTCTTAGGTAAACAAAAACAAGCCAATAATAAAAAAATAAAATTACATCCACACATTGTTACATACACAAAGTAAATGAGTCGGCTACTCAAGGAACTGAGATATTCTTTTGTTGTATGCAATTCATCGATAAAAAAATATCTTTACCTGCCCAATTTTAATTGTCCATTATTATAGTAAATTCTAATTACTCTCGCTTGAAATAATGAACGCCTTTTAATTATTAACTACTAAAGGCAAGTACCTTAGTACCTTCCTACTATTTGGAGATAGAAAGAAACATTCTTGAAACTGAAAATCTAAGAGCTGGGCAGGGACTTGTAGCGTCATTCGAATTCGTATCCGTACTTAAATTATAAGTTATAATACCAACACGCAACACAAGATAGTTTTTGTTTTACATACAAAACTGTATGGCACTTGTCAACGCACTGTCTCGCTGGTCGCTGCTCTAGCCTTAAAGCTTCTCCTACTTACTAGCATTAAAATTATTCTGATTCACGTAGGCATATTCATAACACATTTCATTTTTGGGTACATCAAAATTATCACGATCGACAACAGATCCACACCCTTCTCATGTCTGCAAAGCGCCACGGTACGTTACAGCTTATTTCTTGACTTAACCTATGCTGCTACAAAAGAAGTCTGTACCTAGTACCTACCAATAAAATAATAAACTCTTATAGTCTATGTAGAGTTTACATTGTGGACAATCATATATCATATATACTGTGTTAATGTTAATATTATTTGAGGGTACACATTAAAGACGAATCTACAATTTCCATAAAGGTCTTCCTCTATGGTTTACATCACCTTGAAAAAGTAAAAATAAGTGTAATAATGCGATACCCTTCCAAAACCATTTTGCTCACATAGTGTTACTTCACTTCTCATTTGCCTTGCTCGGTATCTTCTATTACTGCAGTAACAATGATTTTTTATTCGCAAAGCAGCTCAAATGATCAGCGAAACCTACTTGTCTTTAAGGGCAGAGTTACTTGACTGACTTCTATTCTGCCTGTAAGCCCTTCTTAAGTTTTTCAATCAAAGCCATACGCATGATGCATTTCACGCTGCAGCAAAGCAAAACACTAGTGAATTACAATTTGACGAGAGTGAACGAGTGGGAGGGAGCGGTTGGTTACAGTAACCTTTGATTAAACTGATGATTGAAGGAATTGGAGATGAATTTGATGAATCCCACCAGAGACCAGAATGAGAATGATGAATAAGATTAATAACAATAATAATCAGGCATAAATAAATGTAGCGTTTGGAGTGTTGCGGCTACAGTCAGTTGAATAAATACGTAAGTAGTAGCATGGTAGACCGAGAACGAAGAATTAAGATTAGGGAAATGGAATAGCTACACTTGAGAGAATCTTGTGATTAAGATCCGTATTCATTGTTACAAATTACAAATTATGATTCAACTTGAATGCCACAAGAACAAGAAGCAATTGTAGCCGAAGAAAAGGCGAGGCGCGATTGTGACTTTATTAGGTTATTATTCTTCCTAAGAAACTGAAACATAAATTAGTCAACCTATCGTTCATCGTTCTTAGCCTGCACGAGTACGAAGAAATACATACACATCATGAGAGCATGAGACTCGATGAAAATGCTTTATTTGATACTTAAAGCAGATAATTTATTTCCAAAGATGCCCAATGCTAATTTGTTCATTCATGGGTTAGTTTAACAATGTTTTCCCTATCATAACATCAAAGTGGTTGGAACTTGTAAGTGAAAAATGGAACCATAATTTGGTACAGAGACAAACTATTAGATTGAATGAAGTATTTTGGAACTTCGCAGAGAGCTGATGACTAGGACACTGATGTAGTGAGAGTCTTACTATTACAGACGAGTCTACCAATTTCCCCCTGGAATAGAACTGGAATGGAACTCAAAGAACTAAATTGCTGCATTGCATTGGCCATGAAAATGTGGATGTAGGTATAAGAAAAGCAAAGTGCACATTTTTTATTGTCAGTGAGTTCACTGCAGTATAAAATCTAGTCAAGCATGCTAGTCAGATGCCATCCGCTTTTCTTTTTCCAAGTCATGGCATTACTTATTTATGGGGGAAAAGAAAGAACGTTTGAATACATTGCTACATTACATTGATGTTTCAATTCGTAGTAATAACTACAGAATTATGTAGTATGTAATACCTACATTATACAAGTCCGTTTCTTCCATAAATATGCCCTCCATCCTCCTTGTCCGTGTCCGCCTCTGGATTAAAATGCTCTAGTAATGACTAGAAGATTCTAAGAAGAAGAACTAAATGACGCCGACGCTAATGGAAAGTAAATAAGTGTTGTACAATAGAGTTGGAGTCACACATAAAAGTCAAACAATCTGCAATGTTCTGGTCGTTCCTTATTTTCTTCGGGGTGGCGAGTGGAGTTTCTACTCTCTAAGGATCTACCTATCTACTTAGTAAATGTAATATAGTACTTCTGCGTGCGGCACAAAAATGTTACATGTCGACTTGAAAGAAACAAATAAAATGGAAAGTGGCATAGCTGGCAGACAGAAAAGAGTTAACAGACTGCCTACTCCTGCTTGCACACTCGGTGGACCGTAATCTAATAAACACAGCAATTGACTTCGTGCAACGGTAAAATTGCTGAGTAAAAAAGGAATTTTATTCCTGATCTTGGAGCACCGTTCCACCTCCAGAAACCATGCAGAGACCAAACTGTGAAAGGCGTAGTAAACTAAGAAGATGAAATCTCAATTGGCTTCGCCACGACTATAACATTACATCATTGTCATTTCATTGTTGTATCCATTGAAAGCCCATACTCGATCAGACTATGTTTAAGGATTGCTTAATGCAACATTAGCACAAGCAGTTTAAAATAGCTGTGCTAAATTGTTACATTATTGGGTCATAAATTTTTTATTTGCCTAGGCATAGGACTGCCGCCACCGCTGTCGCGTCTGGTAACCTCAAGCATGGCACTTTTATAATAGAAAGAAAGTAAAAAGTTTAAATTTAAATTCTATGCGAGCTGCCGTTGCTGATGGAACAAAATATTCACCTGGGGGGCTTTTAAGTTTTAAGTGATTCCTTTTGGCATGGATGACGGGTGAAAGGAGTAAAAGTAGAGGTCCAATATCAGAACATATATGAAATGAGCACCACGAGGGGTGGCAATGGAGGGAGGTCAAACCAAAAAGGTCTATACTCTTCTCAAAGTTATATACCACTTCCATTTTGGGGAGGTTAAAGTCTTATTTAACATTTACTCTTCTAAAGGACTAATATTTCTCGACTTTCTCATTCCCAATTCCCATAACCAACCAAGTTCAATCCATCTTCTTGAAGTGAATGATATAAATTATGCACAGGATTTGCCTCCATTCTTTAATATTTTATTTCTGGCACATCTTGTTAAGACGTTATCTTTCTTCTTTTTCGGGTTAATAGCAGGAAAGCCCCGCTGAATTTAGGAGATAGATAGAAGCAATCTGCGGTAGTGCGGTAATTTACCAAAGCTTGAATGCCACAATAATAGCTATGAAGAAGAACACCTGAATTTGAACGAAGGAAGAGAGAAGTAGCAAGTAGCTACATAAAAAGTAGATTTTTGAAAAGTAGGAGATTCCAAATCACAGAGCATAACATCTTGTTTCAACTTTACCGGATGGCGGATACCATCCCTCCTCTCTCCTTTCAAGTGTTTCTGAATTGAAATTGAAGAGTTTCGACTACAACTACAAAGTAAACGAAGCATTTTAACTTTGTAAATGTAACTCCGAACTCGATACGCTTTGGCTTTATACTAAGACTCTGAAAGACATAGACTGATGTGCTGAGGTGAAGTAAATGTATAATGTTAACCCTATATTTTTTAATATTAATATTGAGCTGAAAAATACTATATTTATACCACTTCACTAAACGTTCCTTGAAAAAATATCCTAAAAATCACGTATTCCTTTACTCTATCCTCCCTTCCTATTTTAACAAACAATGGCCTATCATTCATTTTAATAATAAATTCGTCTGGCGTTTATACGTATATTGTGTAATATCAATTTGAATATTCATGATTCATGTGTCATAATCTACGGAATTATGACAAGAGTTCTTCATTTCATGTCATGTCTCTCTCAATTTCAATTTTTCCAATTTTATACAATACTTATTTTGAATTTTATCTTGCCATAAACCAGAAAAGTTAGTCATCGCCATCAGTCAGACATTTGAAAGAGGAGACACTCACGTTTAGTAAATGATTCATCCAGCACTCGGTTTGCCATACCAAAAGTATCTAGCTGAATTTCATATTACAGTTCGGATTTTGCAAATGTGCTTTGTGATGTGCTGTGTAATTTAATAAATTGTTTCCCCCCATAATCCAAAATCACAGAAAATCATTAATTTGTGTTGTAAGAATGAAAAGCAACCAAACCATTCATTGATTGATATGTTCATTTACTACTTTTTCTTTGTTCTTGCCGTTTAATGAGACAATCATTATTCGGATTAATTCGGAATAAATAGTTTTTATCGTATTCCGTTAGAGCACATGTCGTTATTCCGATCGTCGCGTAAAGCAATTAGTAGCAACATCATTAAATTTTTATAGGCCATGTGCCATTGACTCTTTTATGTAAACAACTCACACTTTGCTTATTGGCGGTTGCTCAAGTCATTCATAATTAATGATTTGGAAATACCGTGTAGTAAACTAGTAAATAATCCTTCACACATGCTTCGAGAACTAAACCGAAAATTATTTTCTTTACGAAATCCTCAGAGTAGTTAATTTTAATCATAATCACTAATGATTCTTACTTTCAATCTGAAATGTATCCACCAAATCCGCTACTAACTGTTTGTAATAGAAAATGTTTTATACGGTGTGAAATCTGAAAATCTGCTTTACCGTGTTTATGATTTAGCCTTACGTCAAAAAAAAGTTGCACTGCAATTATTTGGAAACCACTCTAGATAAATTGGAAATGTTTGTTTACGATGCTTATTGCTTTGCTTGTCGATTGATGAAGTTAAAAAGCTAAAAAGTAAAATTGTTAGAAAAATGGGACTTACGTAGTTTCCAAGCTCTCTTCACAGAATTTGACATTGTTTCCAATTTCTTCACATGCACTTATTCAAAACACAGTCGATCCACTTTCTTCATTTAAATGTTTAATGACTGTTAGTTGAGTTCGTTGTCACAATATCCAGACCAGACAAGGCAGCAACTCAGCACAGTCAGCGGCCAGACAGATGAAAATGACGAATGTTTAGATTTTATGGCGATGTGACGAACAAAAGCACTTGAGAAAACACCTCTTTTGCACAAACGTTATTTGAATATTTTATCACCAACAACCAATGACTCAGCAAAGAAATAATAATATGCGCCTTCTACGCTAATATTCCAGGAATTATTTGATTTTGATTACAAACAAGCCCTCTATTTTGACATCCTACGATAATACCCAAACCCGGAAGATTTTCGGATTGGGGCACGAAAGCGTTACAGACCGTCAAATCTTTCTCTTGTTGTTACTGTTTCATTTTGGAGACCTAGGTGATTTGGTTGATTGAATTGAAACCAATCATATCATGGAAACTCCGTTTCATTCCACACTTTGGAACGACTAGAGCTAGACCTGTTGGACGCCTTTTCCAGGTTATCTTTCAAGCACAGATAACTTTCTAACTGTGGTCATTTTGAAATGAAAACAAAAACAAAATAACAATTCTTTGATTGTTTAAAGTTAGTCTCTAGTAGTCTCTCTTTTCTAGACTCTAGGTTTATTTTGCTCAACTCGTTGCTTGCAAAAAGAGATACGAGCTGTGATATGCTCAATGGCACATTTCACTTCGGGTTCACAAATGATACTGAAGCATTCACATGTCAGCTTTTCGCATTCACGTTATGCTCACAAAAGCACTAACATTGGGATTCTTGAACACAGTCTGCTTTCTGCTAGGCTTATGAATTGAAAACAAACTTTTGCCTCTGCCACCTTGCCTGTATGTATTAGATTAGGAAAGCCAGAACCAGTAACAACATAATAAGGTAAATACAAGTTAACGTTGACGTTAATAGCGCAGCAGCTTTATCCGTTAAGTTAAAGTTTTCATTGCCTTTTGCTTACAGTAGTATGAGTATGGCTACGGCTTCATGTAATTTAGCGAAAAATTGCAAAAGCATGGCAAGATTATAAAAAGCAAACTACCTATAACATACAGAATATTGGACTGCATAGTGCTAGTGCACACACTTGCATGAAAACATATTTTAATAGGTATTGTATTTTTAACCCCATGATCAATGCAAAATACAAACATTATTCCTGCAAAGATCATGAATACTCATGTTTATCATAAAGATTTTAATGTAAAAGTATACCGCACCAAAGCAGGCAGAGGCAAGTTGTATTGTTTGAAAGACTTTGTGCATCAAAGTCAATCAAAAGCTCTCTGTACTTTTCAATCTGCACCTGCAGTGTAGGATGTACTCAGGGAAATGGTAAATGTTAGTACATAATCGTAGTATGTTTCATATGTAAATTGATTATTATAAGCGCAGTGGTTAAAGAGATTTAAGTTTATAATATTGCATGAAAACAATTGAAGTTAGAGTGCGCTTGATCTCGCTAGGTTGTAGGTAGGTACATGATCACATTTTAAAGAATGCATGAGATGAGAATCATGCTTTTCTGTTGTTACGACGAGTAGGCAGTTGAATAAAGTTGTTTCAATTAAAATGGTAAATGTTCGTTCGTATGCTCTGCTAGTGCAAAATTATAGTAATCGTAGTAAATAGTCAAGTGGATGTGAGACGGTGGTGGTGGTATGGTGGGTGATGATGGAGAGACCTAGAGACTGGCAGACAGGCGAGGCAAGGCAGAATTTCTTTCTGAGGAGGTCCAAGCATCCAGGATTGAATTGAGGAGGATCAATAATACTCATTACTCGTTGCGCTTTACAAAGTATACTCGGAGTGCATTACTCCATAATACTCCATACCATCGCATCGCATCGTACAATTTCATTCATGCACCCCAAATAAACCATGCAATAGATGTTGCTTGGTCTGTGTACAAGTAACAAACGAGATTCAGGAATTGTAAGGAACTAAGGAAAAAATGTACAGTTTCTTGCAAAATACTTGCAAGAAAATTCAACATTTTATTTGAAATTCAAATTTTGAATGCAGCTATCTAGTTGGAGGTTGGAGGGAATAGACGAGAAGGGAAAACTGAAGAAGAATATGAGACAGAAAAAGACGACAGTCCAAGCCACAACTAATACTCCATGCCAAAATTAGGCATTTTGACTTCGTAACTTGATGGAAAAGGCGTATCTGGAATCTGCAAAATTAAGTTACCAACAATAATCTTTACCAACAATGTCTTCCCTTATTCAAACTATGACATTTCTCATGTGTAAAATTTTGACAACTTGTCAATGACATGATGATATGCATATGATGTGACCGTAATTACTCATTTTTGCATGTATGTAAATTATGTGATGAACTTTTGAGACTGTAAATACTGGTTTTAACTGCACAGGAAGGAGAGACATAGGAATATGTTACATGTTATGAACATTACATACAAACATATCTATATCTGCATGAACCACACGGATTCATGGACTCTACTCCAAAACTTTGTACATGAGATACCAGAATCATAACACATGCACAGCAAAATGCTTTCCCGTTGAGAAAACAATGTTGCACACACACTTGCACGGTTATTTTGAGAGGTTGGACGGTTTTGGAGTGAAAAAGATGGAATTGGAATAGTATAATATAACATGGTCTCATTCATTGCTCTATTTCTTCTCTCTGGTGGAGTTTATATAACGAAAAACGGTAAAGTAAAAGTAAAATGCATGCACATTCTCCACCATTCTCCAAGATTCTGAATCTGAACTGATTTTATTATTACAAATACAAACACGACAGTCAATTACGATACACTACGACTACGGCGATATGGACGGCGAAATGATGACAACACAACAAGAACTTATAGCCAGCCACCACCAGCATAGAATTAGGAGCACTATGAGAAGAGCACACTACAGAAACTGATATAAAATGCAAAAAGTTAAATGTTATATTACATTAAATACATGCAGGCAGCCCTACTACTACCGAATATATCCATACATTCACACTCCACTCCAGTTTTGAGTTTTTTATATAGATACTTTGAATGGGAAAATTCGTAGGTAAAAATAACCTCATTTTACAAGTGAGAAAAGAAAATTATCTCGGTTACAAGGATAAATAGCATATTTTGTGCAACAAATTCTCTCTTGGTGGATTAAAAATTTAAGTAAAGGAAATATCGGTTTCATTGATAATAAAAGAAAATAATAGAAAAACAACGTTTTTGTTTTTACGTAACATTTCACTTGAATGTTATAGTTTTGTTTTTAATATAATTTTAAATTAAAAAAAAGTTATTCTCGCAACCGCAACCTAAACTCGCGATAATTCCCAAGTTAAAGTGCTGGAGAAAAGAAATCTGAGAAGGAGAGTTAATTTGTGGGGCAGTTGTTTGTGGGGAGAAACAATAAATAAAGGGAAAGAAAGTAAAAGTGAAGGGCAGGTGACGGTTTCTCCAGCTCTAGAGCAGCTGAGGTCATTAGGCAGCAGAAGGTGAGTCAATATGGAATTTAGTTTTCGGCTGTACAACTTAATTTTAGTGTTGCTAAGTTAATTCTGTTCGTATTAATACACGGCAAAAAAAAAGTTTAGAATTTGTTTTTAAAATATTTTAGTTTGTTTTTGTCTTCCCCAAAATAGGCAGTAAGCCGAATCTGTTGTCCAGAAATATTTGAAGTAACAAGATATGAATGGATCCCAAGGTAGTTTTATTTACAAACCTTACAAGCTGCTACTGGCATTTCAATCTAAATCTAACAAGTATTTTTTGATCCCAAGATCGGTTGGTTTCCACCTGAAACTTGCGGTCCTGCCCAGCGGATGTGGTTAGGTATGAAGATGAAGATTTATAAACATACACAAGATAATTTATTTATTTATGGAATTGTTGTGAAATAATAATGAATTAAAAATTAAAAATTACAGCTATCTGGGAGGCTCAGGTTGGGCTATCTCAAATGGTGATGATGAATGGGAGCACTTCTGATAAATCAGAGGAAGGTTCCAACATTCCACAGAGTAATAATAACGGAAGCAAAGTTTTGAATGGTCACCACAATATGAATAATTTAATGGGCCATCCAATGCCTACACCTGTACGAGGAGAGAATAAGGCTAGAGTTTATGGCCTTGGAATTAATGACAAATTAAGATTAACACACAAAGGAGGCTGTCCCTGGCTGACTTTAAACCCGTACGGCTCGGGAGTGATTGGGTAAGTTGTTTAATATATCTGTTTTCGGTTAAAACCTGGTATACATTCTAATTAAAAATGTAACTTGATACTTTTCAGTAAGTTTGCATTTAAATTTTACCATCTTTTTCATGACAGGTTACACCAGGAGATTGAGGACTTCTTCAATTACATGTCACCGACACCAGAGGAACACCACCTTCGTCTCAGTGTGGTTCATCGCATCAAAGAAGTCATTAGTGGTTTATGGCCTGAGGCAGTTGTCGAAATATTCGGAAGTTTTAGAACTGGGTTGTACTTGCCAACTAGGTATGTGAAGATGAGGTTCTTCCAGCTGAATTTTTTCCGTTTGCTTTCAATGCTTGAAACTGTGCTGCAGTATACATAGGTTACTAATTGCATTTAATTATCTTTGCTTTCGTAGTGATATTGATCTTGTCGTTATTGGGAAATGGTGACACTTTACCACTTCGCACACTTGAAATGGAATTAGTCGAAAAGGGAATTTCAGAACCAAGTTCAATAAAAGTTTTGGACAGAGCGTCTGTAAGTTTTAGTATTTATTCTTCTATATAGTATTTTTGGGGAGCTGGAATTTCTTTTTTTGTCAGATAATTGAAATTCGACATTAAAAATATTTAAATTGTTTGAATTTTAGGTACCTATAGTCAAATTGACCGATAAAGCAACGGAAGTCAAGGTCGATATCAGTTTCAATATGAGTAATGGTGTGAGATCAGCCGAACTTATAAAAAAGTTTAGAAAAATATTTCCTGCACTTCCTAAGCTGGTTTTAGTTCTGAAGCAATTTCTTTTACAACGAGATCTCAACGAGGTTTTCAGTAAGTATAGAGTTTTTAAAAAATAAAGTGTAAGCGAAATTATCTACAATAGTGTTTTTTTGGTGACAATTGTAATTTTTTTTTAAATTGCAGCCGGTGGCATTAGCTCATATTCTCTTATCCTCATGACTGTTAGCTTTTTGCAGGTAAACATTTTATACATAAAAACGAAATAATAGCATGTACAATTTATAAATATAAAAATTTTCTATTTTTCCTTACATGAACTTATGAACTACTAATTTATATTGATTGTTTATTGGATCACTTTACAGCTCCACCCCAGGGTAAATGCTGGCAACAACAGAGCAAATCTTGGAGTATTACTTATCGAATTTTTCGAACTGTACGGTAGGCATTTCAACTACTTGAAAACGGGAATTCGTGTAAAAGACGGTGGTTCTTACGTTCCAAAGGATGAGGTATGCCTTGAAAATAGTACATGTTCAGAACCTTTCTGCTTGTGATACCGGATATGGTGTTAATGTAACCCAAACGTTCTCAGGTTCAAAGGGAAATGGTGGATGGTCACCGAACGTCGCTACTTTGTATTGAAGACCCCTTGACTCCTGGCAATGATATTGGCAGAAGTTCGTATGGTGCTCTTGCTGTTAAGCAAGCGTTTGAATATGCATACATTGTATTATGTCAAGCTGTTAGTTCTACCCTTCCCCGACTGAATAATCCTTCATTTTGCAGGTACTACAATTTTTAAATAACAAGACCAGACACACAATTTAGAATTTTTAAACCAATGTGGACTATTTTGTTTCTAGTATCCTGGGAAGAATCATTAGGATAACGGACGACGTAATAGATTATAGGAATTGGATTCGCGAGAATTTTCCCAGTCCGGAAGATTCAATGCCTAGAATCGTACCAGTGCCAATGTATCCACCACCTTTGCCTCTCTCAATGTTTCCAGTAAACCACATTGTTTCTCCAACATATCCCACAATGAATGGGACCAAATTGGGGGGAAGCTGCTCTTCCGGGAGTAGTAGCCAGAGCAGCAGAAGTAGTAGTAGTCCTGCAGAGGGATTTGCGGAGCACGGTGATAACAATGTTATGTCCGGTGAAATGCAAGTAGAGAATCTCACATCAAAAACTGATCAACTTCCCATGAACGAAAATGTTCCAAATCATGCGAAGGATGAAGACTGCATAGTAATTGGTATTAGCGATTCGAATAGTAAAATGAAAGAAAATGACTCGACATCGCTATCCTCTCTTTCTACAACGAGTGAGGGAGGTTCCGGAAGTCGCAATAGCCCAGGTATCCCCCCTAGTTCCAACGAACCAATCGAATCATCATCGCTTTCCCACTCCAGTGTTCACAGGAAGCTTCCTGATGAATGCTCAACTTCTGCAACTTCAGCTAATGCAAATGACATTAGTATGGACCAAGTTAGCCGAAGTATACCCAAGGAAGATGCACTAGTCAATAAGGATACAAATACAACAGACTACGAAATAGTCATGGAAGGTTCTGTCGGTGGAAACAGTCGGCCTGTGGAAGGGGACAATGCAACAGGGAAACGCCAATTCTCATATGGTTCACAGTCCGACGGTAGTTCCGCGTCGTCAGAAGGCAGCAGACTTCGACCAGCCACTGTGTCGCATCACGTACAACCACACAGTAGTTTTCAATCCAATAAACGTCCACCTTTCCAGCAACAACCCTACCAGAGACAGAGACCTCATTCACCATGTAAGTATAGTTCAGTGTAAAATTTATGCTGAATGCTGAATTTGAATTTATCGATGAAGTTCGAGTGTGTATTTTAAAACGATGTATTTGATTTTTCCAGCAAAATCCAGCGGGGGTAGCAATAATCGAGGTCAAGCTACTTTTGGTAGTGACTCAAGTGGAGCTGGAGGTTCATCTCACAAACAATCTAATTTTAGTGGTGGCCGTGGACGGTACAATAAAAGAAAATTTAAGAAGCCAGAGGGAAAAAGGGAAACGCCTTATTAAGAAGACGCTCAACTTTAAATTGTTGCTTCCGATCAGTGTATAGTGTGTGGAATTGGACAAATCTTCTTTACCGTATTTTACCATACCTCATTCAGCCGGGTTGGAAAGTCATTTCGGGTCGGATCGGCACAATCGGCAGCCACGGCCGTGGCATTGTGAATACTGAATGTGTTTACTCACATTTACATTTAGTTGACAGTCGACAAAAAATGACTACTTCGGCTAGGATTAATGTTGTTGTGTAAATTGTTTTAAAATTCGCAGACGTACAGAAGTTGGTGCAAAATGCTCATGAATCAATGATGGTGAATAGCTTTAAGAATGTAGTCAGGTACTACACTCCAATGTCAATGTCGACCGGGTCGATCACATGACGAAGATTCATCTGCAGTGTCACTAATAATTTGCATTTCGTAGACACGACACGCCACGACGGAAAACTTAACGCTCTCTGGTTTCCAACAAGTCCTGGGCGCTGCAGGCCATTTGCCATATCTTTTGTTTCAATAAAAGCCGCAATCGAGGAACACTGTTAAATGTAGTTAAGAAGAGTCATTGTATCAAAGGTGTACTCTTGTAAATTACATGGTCTGACAAGCAATGCAAAATGTTAAATTTGGAATAGAACGATTCTAGCGTACTAATGTTCCCTTCAACTTTCAACATAACTATGTTAATTTTGTTGATCGAAAAGTTCACCAAGATATTATTTTGTCCTAGTCGTTTAAGTTATCGGTTCGTTTCGTTCATTTGCACTAACAACTTAATGAAATTAAATTTATTCCAAATTCTTCATTATTTTTGTGTACGTTTATTGGAGATTTTCTTCTTGCAATTGATTAAAATTGCTGTTTATATACATTATTTTTTAATTGGCGTGCGTTTGTAAATAATTTGTCTTATTTAATGTTTGAAATTTTAATCAAATTATAATTTGATTGATGATCAGCTCCGAATTTCTTCAAAACAACCCTGTGTGAATTTCTGATAAATACGGTAAAAACATTACCATCTTGTTTTGTTTTGTGATTTATTCTTTTTTGTATTAATTAAATTTAATTATTTAATTAATGGTTCTGCCTGTAATTTCCAATTCTGCCCCTGCTGGCCCTGCTTACAAAGTGTTATGTATTGTATTGTAGTGATAATTTTGCAGATGACATCCGAGGGATGGAAGAGTATATATTATTATAACAATAACAAAATGACTAATTTAAATCAGCAACGATTATTAAAGGTGGGCAATTGATATCATGCAATGACTTGTTATTGATACATTCATGTTTCCAATTATAACGATGATACATAAATAATGCGTATAATTATGATCTTTCTTAAAAATATAAACCAGTGAAAAAATAAAAAAAAACTTTAAATACAAAACCGAAAAATGTTTTTGCTGGCTCCAGT
>VYYJ01001473.1:0-30505 GCA_021029165.1 Cyphoderus albinus | reverse complement strand
ACATTTTAGAATAAAAACTCGTGATGGCTCGTGGCTTGAAAAAGTAAAGCACAGGAAAACCATTAGGACCAAGACAGTCCTACTCTTTGAACCATTTATTGAACTAAAATTTGATTAGCGTTGCTTTCTGTCAAGGCGATGCAAAAGTGCGCCATAGAATAATGACGTCAGTTTTGTATGTCACAGATTAATGTTTCTTCTTATGTTTCAAATTATCGTGGTAAATGTCATTTTCCCAACCTTTTGGGTAGGCAGGTAGGTCAACGCGGTAGGTGTAGGTGAGGATCCACCTTTCCACTTTGGAGGCGACATAATTTTGGCTTCACAAAATAAACATTGATTTACTTTAAAATGCTTTTAGAAAAAACATTTTGATAAAAATAAAGTGCTCGTAGTGGTTCATTTTTGCAATGAAAGATTTTACACAAAGAAATCGTAGAAACCAGAACGTACCTTGACGCCACCGAAAATAATGACACAAAACAAAGTCCCATTTGCGTTTTTACGATTGTTTTATAGCCTTTACTGAAAAGACTGAGATTTGTAACCAGTGCAAATTATTTAAATATGTATTATTTTCTTTTTGATGTTACCTCATTTTGCCCAAAAGGAATCACCATTCAAACTAGTTGCGGTGAACTTGAAGAATGTGTCTTGGCAAAGCAATGTGATATTTGGAAATAGAGATTTAGGCATTCAGTATGCCATTTTTATTGTTACAGTGCAATTTTTCTCATAAAATGTCTCCCATTCTTCTTTTTGCAGCCTAATTGTTTCACGAAAATGACAATTGTCCTTCCTCATCATCAATATCACCACCATAAAAATAAAACAACCCTCTTTTTATTCTTTCTTCGCGTTCTGATAACACTTAATGCACTTAAAGCTATTAAAATCATTTCACTCCAAGTTAGAATATTTTTTAAAACTGTAAATTCAGACTCTCCTTTTTATTAATACAAACGCCTCTTGTTGTACTATTTTAAATTTAATGTGTATAATTTGAAATATGCTTCTCCTTTTAAAATCATTTTCATGCATATCGCTTTTCCTAACATTTCTCTTCTTCCTCCCTTTTCATAGCAGTTTGTTTCTAGACAAAAACCGTAATCATATTATTCATAATCATCAATGTGAAGGTTGAAAATGTTTCAAAATAGTAGAAAAGATTTTCTTGTAACATACCAGAGAGATAAATTTTAGGAGTAGTATACGAGACTGACTTTTGTAGCGCCACGCACAATGACAAAACGAAGCGCTGTGTGCTCTTTATTTAGTGTGTGTAAAGATTAGTTTTATTTATCTATTTTACATCAATTATTCATCTTTCTTCCTTCTGTGTTAGGACCAGTAGCAAATTGGTTGCGGATAGCGTGCCGGTAAATATTTTTATCACAGAGAATACAAAAATATGCTTGAATCATCCCAGTTTAGTCTTCTGACATGACATGACAATAGAATTAGGAAGAATAATGCTTCAGTGAAAATTAAGAATTGGAGCCTTTTTATTCAAAGAATCAAACAAAGCAGTTCATAATAGTATCATCATCACCATCGTGTGCATGTGTTTGTACTAATCATAGTAAATGGTACAAGATGTACATCACTTTTACATCTTCAGTTATTTTTTTATACAAAATAGCCTTTCAAGCGGATGTTCTTGCTCTTACGATTTTTTTTCGCAATCTAGCCAGCAGGCTTATCTACAGGCGATTCGATGAATCATCTTCAAATAGAAATAGTGTGTGATTAGAAGTAAGCCGACGAGAGAAAAATGAAGCCACACACATTTTACAAAACGCAAGGAAAATTTTCAAATTAGAATTACACGCATTCATTTGATTTTTGGAACTGCTTTAGTGATTGCACTTGTAATGTGGCCCTGATGCCTAATTTGCCGAAAGAAAGAGAAGAGTTTAGAATCTTCGTTACTTTTTTATCTCTATTTAAAAATTTTTTACGATGTACTTAATTTTTCTCAACAGTTTCCTTCTTCCCTACTTTTGCAAACGATCGTGCTAACTTTTAAATACCAATAAAATATATTCAGCAATTCGTGCTTTTTCATGTGTGCGCTCTGTTTAAAGCCAAGTACACTTCGTAATTCGTAGTCGCCTTTCCTTACCATGAGGCGTCTTCTGCTCAGCCTGTCTAACATCGTAAAGTAAGAGACTTTGCTGTTACGAATGGTGCTGGCTGACTTACTTCGTTTTTCATGTTTGCGTTTTTGGCGAGAACCATAATAATAATATTTACATGCTTTCTGCTTACTCCGCTCGCTTCCTTTTTAATATCTACTAAACCCCAAGTGAAAAGCGTTTAAAACAATGCAAAATGCATGAAAGCACGTACTTTATTCACTTGGTATGTGGTATAGCCCACGCTGATTTTTAGAAGTGACGCATTCCTCCACCTTCTCTGCTTGGAGGTGTGCCTTTAAAGAAACGTAAAGGATGTTCATTCATTTTTAAACAGAAAAAGTTTAACGAAGGGCACGTCGCAGTGGTAATAAAAACAGAGATGTTTTTTCTCGGATGCCTGTTTATTCCGAACTCCTTCTCAGTGAATGCAGCTAACCGAGGAAAAGTAGTAAACTTTTTACGATGAACATTTGTTACGCGAGATGTGCGAAAGAAATTTATTTAGTGAGAGAAAAATCTGACGGATGAAGAGTCACAGTTTCATCTATTGTTGATAGACGCGGGTAATAAAAATAAAATGCAATGAATGGTAACATTAAAATATTGGCCACAACTCTTCGGCCACACAAAAAGGGTGTCAAACCTACATGGATGAAATTTCTCAAAATTTCCTGTTTCTCGCGGTTTGACCATGCAAGTGAAAGAGTCGATTGGGTTTGATTGAACTTGCTTGTAAAAGCGAGAGTACCGTGATCAAATGAATCTCAAAACCAAACCTCATCACTTTTCATTTTATACTTTTATATAAAAAATATTCCATTGGACGTGACGCGTCATATCCCACAACATAAAAATTTTGTAAAAAATTATGTGGTTAGATTTGTTTATAAAAGAAATGACTTAAATTCTTCCCAGACTCCTTGAACATGAAGGAAAATACCCGAATAATTAAATATTAAATGAGAAAAGTTGCTGGAGAAAATTTGCAAATTCTCCTCTGGTTTCAAACTCGTTCCACAACATCGCCTGGTGCTATTTTTAAAATTTGGCACTGATGCTATCCACGTCATTTATTTGCATTATCCCTTGCATTGTTCAAAATGCAAATTACAAAGCAAGTGTCAACTCATGTCATAAATTATAATTCTAATTCTAAGTAATATGAATTATTTAATAATGGCAAAAGCAATTTCATAGATAATCCTTCATACAAAAAGCATTAAAATTGTGTTCACTTAAAATAGAATATTTTTATGAAAGTTCATTCACTTCTTTTATTGAAGAAAACTTGTTGAAAACATTTTACATAATTTGGCGTTTACAAAAATTAAGTATCGTATAATTGACATTGACGCAATGCGGAGTGCGGATTTACATGAGCAAATTTTTATGTTAATTGGAACGACAATTTTTCAAACTATTTATTGAAGAAAACTTGTTGAAAACATTTTACATAACTTGGCGTTTACAAAAATTAAGTATCGTATAATTGACATTGACGCAATGCGGAGTGCGGATTTACATGAGCAAATTTTTATGTTAATTGGAACGACAATTTTTCAAACTATCAAGAATTAGTGGCTATACTCACTCATGTACAACCAAAATCAACTAAAGTGGACACTGCTTTATGACGTTCATCATGATCACGCTTATTTTGTATGATCTTTCAACTGGTTTTCTGTATTTTTACAAAAAAATATTCATGAATTTTCATTGAAGAGTATATTTTAACAAAACAAAGTGTCCAGGTATAGTGGGTACGCAAATTACGAAATCAATTATTATGCATTCATGCAGGAAAAATAATCTTATCATCATCACTGTAACAATTGAAAAGGGAAGATTCACTTTATGTATTCTGCAGCAATCCAACATCATATTAAAATTTCCATACAAAAACATTGTCAAGAAAGTGTATATTTTTCCTCAGTGCCAATATATTACCACATGAGTCATTTTTGCAACAATACTCCTCCTTGAAAATCGAGTAGTGGTGCTTGCTGACACTCCTGAATAATAAGGATTGTTCACTTAATGCGAATTAAACAACTTTTATGAATAATATTTTATATCTAGTAAAAAAATTAATCATGTGGTGGACACATTTACAACTGCAACTCATAACTCATCACTATTTTAATATTGTTTACTATTTATTTAACAATCCGGCTTTGGAACAAAAATAGTACCGAACTGAACAACTATTTTTACACCAAACACTTTCTGCAGTCCAAGGTTATTTAAAAAATTTGACGAGCAGGCGAAATAAATTTTAGACCGAGCCTTTGCCAGCAGTTGTCTAATTCGTGAAAGTTTACAATAAAAATTTTAAGAGTTCCATGTGTGAGTTCCTGTTTGTATAATATAATGTTAATGTTGCGTCTGAAGTGTAAAGTTAGGCAATTCTGTTTCGGTTCCATTTTCACCTTTGCAAGTTCATGTAATAGAGCGGTATGTTATTGTGGTATGCGTGTTATGAAATTCTAGAGCAATGTTAAATAAATCGCTTTCAAAAAGTTGAATGCTGCAAGCGAATAATGATGAATCATTTCAGAAGTTAGTTTGCAACAATTCTCTAATTTTTTAGGCTTACAGGTGTGTGCATTATTTAGTATGAAACAAACGTATAAGATTGCTCTTATAAATGAGACAGCAACATTTTACTCAATTTTGAATTTAACCACGTAATTATTTTCAACAAGATTTATTTGACGGTGGTAAACCACAGATAAAGTCCACAAAAATATAACAAAAATTAGCGACGAACGCTTCCATTATAAATACGATTGAAAGGGATGTGTCCGACACTGAACGTGACAAGAATTTGATCACTTCTACTTGACAACTTGACGATTATCTAATTTTCCAAGCCCTTCAGCTGCATTTTAATTTATACCTCAATGTTGACGTAGTTTTGTAGTTTTCCACTACAAATCATGTTTGAAAATGTAATATTTCAGGATTTTTGTCCACTTGTGCAGTCGTGTCACAATGTGTAAAAACGCTTCCGTCAAACCCTATTGCAAACGTCAATGAAAAAATGCATTGTATGGCTATTATTTTTACACCATCGTGTGACCTTTAGATGTCTTTGAACGGCCAAAAATAGTTTACTACGCTCCTCCATTCAATCGACCAACTCGTATCGTACAGAAAAACGAGTGTCATTGATAGAAACTCTTCACACGTTTTTGGTTTACTCATCTTCACATCTCAAGTGCAAATGATAAAAACCTCGTGGAATGGCTCGATAATGTTAATAGAAGGATAGGAGCATTCACTACTGAAGGCAAGATAAAACCATTCAAGCAACATTTTTTATTAAAAAAATAGACAATGGACTGCCAAGATAAAATGACTTCCTTCGTAAAAAATTTTCATTCTTCCCCGAACCAAACAATTTTCTGTAGGAACAGCGGGTCAAAATCTATTGATTTGATGTATCAATGTAGAAATGGGTATACCTGAACAAAGTGCTGTCACAGCAGCAATGAAAATGAAGTAATTGCACGTACCGTAGCGTGTTATAATTCAATATCTTTATTTGGGAAAAAATAACTGCATTTGCTAATTTATTTATTCTAAAGTTCTCCTCGCGCCTACTTTTCCATATCATGCATCATTCTCAAACAACTTCTCTTTACCACTAATTAAATTAATTGTTCGGATAAATTCACATTTCAGAGAAGCCAAATAAATAATCAAAAAACAGTTAACCCACCCTCGTTATGATATAATAATTATGTAGCCAGTTCATTTCGCACTAATGTGTTACATAATTTAACAGGTTTAATTTATACTTTTATAATGGAATATCTCTACTGTATCTTTATTACGACAAAATAACGTCATGCATTTTTCTCGTAAACGAGGAATCTTCACTTTATGTTTATAAAACATTTTATTGTGATTTGTTGTTAAATTGTACGTGATAATTCAAGAAAAGTTGCGCCGTATATCATTGTGTGATTGTTGCTCACTTAATATCAGTTCAGTACGGCTCGATATCAAGATTAGCATATTGATAATGAATGACTGGCTAAAATAATAAATGTGCGAAGTAAATAATAGAGCAAAAACGCCACACAGTAAATTACAAACGTTGCGAGTGTAGAATACTGCTTAAATACACGCCTATGTTCCCTGTGACTCCTTCACCTTTACTTCCCTCCCTCCCTTCACGATTTCTGTGCTATTATTGCTCCATTAAAATTTGTCGTTCAGGATGAATTGCATTACGGCTGGTTTTTTCTATATTGCTAATATTCTCAAAGCGAGTAGGGTGCACTCATAATCTTTTATGTAACAGCAAATGACCGTTGCGAGTGACTTACTGTAAAACACAATGGGCAGAGAGAATAATGAATTCTTATTCCCACACAGATTTTTACGTGCATAGCAAGGCGAGAAGTAGTAAAATAGAAATTGTGTGTAAAAATGGGAAAGTTCATCTAATTTTTTAACCTTTCATAATGTATGCCTACATACAGTAGGAGTAACGATTCTCTTTTGTTATTTTGTTACCACTGACTTCATTTTCTCTGAACTCGCCCTTTTTCTTTGACTAGACCGTCGCATTATTAGTATGGCCGCACGAGACAACTGCGCCACACAAAAATTTGCACATTCTTCGCTATCTTCAATAACTGTTTAACACTTGACTCGCGACTCACAATCAACGAAGATTTCTTTTTGCGACCACAAGAAAAGAAAATCTATTTTCTAGTAGACTCCGCTTATCTATCACTTTTGTGGACACATAAATATTTGATGTCGTTCAAACAGTGTGGAAAATACAACCGATTATGTGTCTACTAACGTCATTTTATATTTTTCCATTGTAACAAAAGATCATTGCACCAGTGACCGCTCAAGAAGCAAAAGCCAGCACACCTTTTTCATCAACACTATCACCCTTTGAGTACAAAAAACGCCAACATGAAAGAAGCAAAGAGCCGCGTGACCTTGTTCTTGGTCGAGCGGAGATCATTTGAAAAAATGTTTTTCTTTCTAACGCGTCTATTCAATCAATGGTTACCCACATTCATTTTGCCATGTCTGGTGTTAGTAGTAATGGAATATCAATAAAAATAAGAATAATACACACTTTAGAGGAGGTTTCTTGCCCTCTATTGTGTCCCTCGACACCTGCATATACCTACATCAAAGGTGTCATAATTTGCAATGAAAATGGTCGCCATTCAAGTAATTTATAAGTGGAACCTTGACTTCTGCAAAGTACTCTCCGTAAGATGGTGGCACGCAAAAGGCAATTTGTAGCTCCCACAAAAGTGAGGCTGGGATGAGTGAGTGGACCGCATAGGTACTCCTTGAGATGCCTGTACTGTGATTAATGGCTATGTAAATTATTGTAAAGGATCTCCAAAAACCTGAACACATTGAAACGTTCAGTGCAAGCAGATTGAATGAATCGCTTTTTACAAAACTGTTTAATAATCAAGTCCAACATAAGAAAGAGACAGTCAATCAAGGGATTATTATTATCATAATTAAGCATTCATATTTTTCATTTATCAATAAATGTATTATTGAGGCGGACATTCATGAGCACGTCCTTAGGTGCCATTCGTTTATGTTCCGTCAAAATAAATGGACATGGACACACGTGTTTTAAAAGAATATCAAAGAAACAATTGGGACAATGATAATATAGCCACATAATATTTATTCGTTTTTACTTCGCTATTTTTGCTTTTGCTTGAAGCAAATTTCTTATTTTCGTGCGCGAAGCAATACACAAAGCACAAGAAGAAATTTGTAGTCAATTAGCTAACGTCACTACATACGCCGCACGTCATGTACATGTTTCAGTTTTCCCACCTACTTTTTCTTGCTAATTAAGTAGAGTTCAGAAGAGGTAATCATAAGACTCACTTAATGCTGCACGTGAATGTTATTCGCAATACATAATACAATAATTATGTGTTTAAAGGTGTGTCACAGTATAACGTGTGCGTGTAGCCAAATTTACAAATTATTATTGTTTAGTTGTGCTGAAATTAAACTTTACAAGATGAAACACGACACTGCAAGTGTGAGTAATACGTTAGTTCAAATTATTTTTGGACACACTGTGAGACGTCATTGCACATTGCACGGTATCTTCATCATTATTTGATAAAAAACTTTCGGTTGGGCTAAAATGTCGCAATTTAGTGGAAAAATTGTGCCTAATGAGATAAGAGCTCTTGGGAAATTGACACCTGTCTGAAAACACCATCAGACACGACACCATAATTAGGTTCAACTTTTAATAGTTTTAATAAGACAAACTTAATTGCCAATTAATTATAAATCCCTTAGTATATTACTTGCTTGTTCACGATACACGGCCAAATTGTGGCGAGTTGTGCTCTCTTTGAAAATATGTTCGTTCAACCCTCAGGATGATTTTAAACATTAGAAACAGCATCGCCGCAGTTAATAGCCTCTTTAACATAAAATTTTATTTTACTTTTAGTGCAAGGTGGAGATGGGTATACTAAGCAAACAAATAACAACTTGCAACAAACTCTAAAGAGTGTATGCATAGGGATTTTTATTTGGCACACAGAGTCCTTTCAAAAGACTAACCACAATCATCAGGAGCAAACTTTTCAAAATTTTATTTTATATTTTACTCCTACTTACAACTAGCTGACGATTTTTACAGATTAAATAGTAATCACAAAAACCCTAATTTTTCGTCACATTGTAGAAAATTTACAGCGAATCAATGATGTGAATGACATTAAGCTCCTCCGTATGGGATAAAAGCAGGATACTGCTCTGAAGCTGTAAAAATGACAGTGTATGTGGCAATCATCTTGTAAAATGTTTTCCACGTGCCACAAAAAAAAATTCATTGCAAAAACCAGACTTACTTGAGAATGTCATTTTCATCTTCTTCTCGTTTGCTGATTAACTGAGGAGGCGTTGGAGGAGGTGGAGGGTGTTGCAATTGCAACTTTTTTCTGCTTCCCTGAAAACGAAGTTGTCATTTGTTGAGAGTACATTGACACTGCACATTTTTACCATCATGAGGATGAGTCAAGCGAAGCCCAGCGTGATGATCAATTGAAAATGAATGAAATAATGATAAGAAACCGACAAATTCAGACAATGTATAGAGATTTTTGCGAGGAGTGATAACAAAATAACAAAATAGCTATAATATGATAAATCGAAAACAGCAACAGTGGTAGAAGACGAATTAGAATTAAGGCAGAAATGTGATACTGAAATGTTACGCCTGATTTTATGGTACAGTGTAGAACTAATTTTAGTGAGAATTAGCAAACATTTATTTTGGAGATACTGCATGTAACCCAACTTAAATCTTCATACGATTATTTTTGTAAGGCGGATTCAAAAATACGTTTTCAGAGAAAATTTAAGCTGAATTGGTCTCCAATTAAAACCAGACGTTTGTGTACACTTTTTCTTTTTGTGGAGATTGATTAGTGACTATAAAGTATATGATTACTTTTAGATGACGATAAAAATGAGGTATTCAGAAATGATATTTTACACTTGCAACATGCTCATTCTCGACATTCTCCTAAAAACTGTTAGGAAACCATCTTGTAAAATGCAAACCTGAGCTATAAATCACGCCACGTTGGTGGATAAGTGTGCTTGTTATGTGCCTTTTCCAATATCATTATTATCAATTTAGGTAGTTGCGTTATTTCTTCGAAATAAAAAAAACTAACTTCATAATCAATATTTCTACATATTTGTAATTACAGCAAAAACTATTTCCTTTGGTTCGTGTTATGCCCACTGCTGATTTTGTTTTATTTCTCTGTATGTGAAGTAATAAAATAATGACGATAAAACGACCAATGAAGTGTTGCAAACGATGAAATCATTTTTCTAGTATCATCAGTATTTTAACGAAACATTTTTATGCGCCAATGAGGAAAAAAGTTTTGGTGCTTGAGATGCAGTATTCGATTTTTCGCTTTTGCTATTACGCGATTAATAAAAATAAGTTGACACAACATTCTTTGAGTCATTTGGCTTCACGAAAATGAAATATGTGCCACCTAGCTCTGGCGCTGACTTTACTGCTGCTGGTGTTGCTGCGCCGCAGCCACTATCACATGCAGATGAGAACACGTAACAATGAAAAATTGAGTTTGAAGAAGCCCAATTATTTTTTTTACGTTGATGAATAATCCATTCACAGCTCAGCTTCATTCATTTTCATTCAATTTTTGCCTTCACTTTACCGTTTTGATGTAGCCACAATATATTTTTGCATACATTTTTCATTGTTACGTTTGCAACAATCAAAGAGACACGTAGGTACTTCTTTGTCTTTCAAGAATGAACTGCTTTTGTAAAATGTAGAGAAGATTGGATTGTATTGTCAAAAAATGTTCGCTGCTCTGCTGTTGAGGTCCTTACCAGGCAAGTGTGGCAACAAAATGTGTGAAGTTCCTTGGCTTTTGGCACAGTAAGTCAAGTGTTCCGACAACATTTTTTACTTGCTCCATTCAACTTTCAACTTTTCTGTCTGTTTATTTTATTATGAATACAACCATTTATCCATGTTTTCGGCTGTGAACCATGTGCCACTCTTCTAAGCAACTACTTCAGAAATCTACTTTTCATTCGTGCAACAATTCTGCTTGAATGTATTTGCTCAAGATTAATTCAAAAGTTTTTAAATGGATTTGTAGTAGAGTGGAATAGTGTTGAATCAAGATCAGCTCACCATTTTAATTCTAATGAGACAGATGAAATGCTTCCACTTTCATGTTTCAGCTAACAATGCTGAACTAGATACTACTGCAGCAACTAAGCAATCCTTTCAATGTATTCTTGCATTTGGCATTTTGCATTAATGTACAGATAAGCAAATTTTACGATTTTTACAGTTCATTTTATTTTTTCTATTCACAAATTAACGAAACAAGTCAAATGAGTTTTCTTTGTAAACATGTTTTAAACTGTTGTAGTGTCTTGTCAAAAATTATTATTATAGTCTCTTCGTTGGCGTTATTTTACTTATTCTTTGGAGATTGATTCAACAAATCAATTTTATAGGGTAGCCTCTACTTGAAGAGATTTATCGTGCGTCCACAACCTGTTGAGTGTCTGTCCAATTAAGACCACAAATATTTCTGTTGGCAGACAAACTTATTTAATCTGATATCTGTATTTGGGTACGTTTTTTATGGCTGGCTCATTGAATTGCTTTTATAGTCACGAGGGACCTTTGCTTTTAAAAAGTAAAATAAAATCAGTTATCTACTGTGTGTACACGCTGTGGGACTGTTGCGAGGCGTTTTGCGCTCTGATGTGTCCACGCGGCGGTGTTAACGATGTCGTTCCTTTCACACTGCTGAGAAAAAGAGTAGCCGACTTTTAGCTAACTTTTATTAATATTTTGGTTAAAAAGGTAAATACAGAATCTGCAAAAAGTGTGTGTACAATATGCATGGCAGGTGCCGATGGCACTGTTGCCATCTTAGACAAGTCGTGAATGGAGAATTTTATAAAATAATGTGAGATAATACATTTTAAAATGCAATGTGATAAGAGTTTAATGTATTAAATAGATGAGGCACGACACGGGATTCGCAGATTAAAAGCAAACACCTAGAGACAAGACTAGCCGCATTGAAAAATCACATCAGATAGCAGAGCACGAACGATGAAAGAAACAGGTGCTCCCAGATAGATAAGGAGGAGTGTAACTCTCTGATTTTTGTCTCATAAGAGGATGCATTATGTAATTTGCACTTTATTTAACCAAACGAAAAATTGTTAAGTTGATATTTTTCTCAAATTATTGATTACATGAGGACTAAACTGCTCAAAATACCGTGTGTCCACTTTGCCATTTTGTTTGTTTATCAAACTCGGAGAAACGAGTCCGTTTTTCTAATCAACTGGGTATTTTTTTAAATAAACAGTTTCTTTATATAATTTCACATGAAATAGCCATGTTCACATACTTTTATACATACTCGTTTCTTGTTTCTTTTGCTCACACTGAAACAGCAGTAATTTTCTACATTGTGTTGTTTTAACAAATGTTTGCAACATATAAATACGAATATCATCATCGTCAAATTTTTCTGCTCCGGCGCAACTGTTTCAAAATATATTACGGTGAGTTTTGTCGATCCATGCAGACTAGTTGATGCATATCAATTACCTTATCAATACAACATAACGATAACCATAATCATCAGCATCATCAAAATTTTACAGGTCGCTAGTCTCTCAAGTGGCCATCTAAAAAATCGGCAGCCAAAGTTACATTTATGTACATACTTTGTAAGAAACAAACGGAACAAGAGGGTAATTTTTTCCACAATGAAATATACTACGTGTGTAGGCAGTTTATGTGATCTGACTTTAAGTAACAAAATAAAAAACTCGATTTGAATAAGATTTTTTTCGCTTCGCCCTTCTCTTCTTTTTGCATGCATGATTCACAAACGGAAAAAGGAATCACAAAAGTGGGCAATAATTTTTTTTTGAAGCCGGTTGTCTCTAAACAAAATCTTATAACACTGGTTTATTTATTTCACATTTCTTATGTAAGAAAAGCGCCATTTCTTACATGCATATTAGAGTCTCCACACTAAAATTTGTTTCATTCATGTTACGTACGCTCAGCATCATCCGACAGTTTCTTCTCGAAGGGGTTGCTCATGATACGAGGCTCTTTCACGATGAACTTGTCAAGCAAGAAAAAGTAGCTGGCAAAGCAACAATGAATTTTACACTCCTGCATTTCACATGCATGCTTGGACGAAGGACATTATAAAGTGAAAATGCTTCTCTTCTTCATTATTAATCTCTGATGATGGCTTATCCATTACGCATATTAGATCATTTCGTGTGTCCATAATATTTATGTTTTTCAAAAGAAAAGTATACATTTTCGGATGAAAAACATTTGTTCAAGATACGGCTTCAGAAAGAAAGATCGCCTTCATCGTGTGCAAAACGTATTGCATAGATTCAAAGAGAAAAATGCCGTTTTGCATGGGAATGGTCTTTTCTCTTCTGAATAAAAAAGGTTCATTCACGTGTGTTTTCGTGACTGTATTGCAAAAAACTGGTGAAGTGAGAAAAATAAAAAACGAGACTTTGTCATAGAATAGGAGCATCAGATAAGCCGAAGTAGTAAAATCATTATGTTCGTATGAATATGTGTCTATATTTTGTAAAAAAAGTTTCATAATACTAGAATGACAGTTTTTTGATTATGGTAAAAGCTAAAGGAAGACGTCAATGCATTCTCTCTGTGAAATCGTTAACGAGTCATACTTTTATTTAAATATATTTTTTTCGCATATGTAATAGTGAAAAATGATGAAACTTGACGGACGTCTTTCTAGAAAAAGACGAAGAGTTGATGATTAAGAAGTTGTCTTTTGTAAGCTCACTGGTATGCTAGAGTGATCCAGTTTCGTTAAAATATATACATGTTTCTACTAATGTAATGCCCAATATTCTGCTCTTATTCTGATGAAGATGATTTTCTGGCCACTACTAATGATAATGAAGGAACTCTTGTATGTACACCTTTTTAGAATTTTGATTGCTTATGCTTTGCTTACGTCTGTCTGTATTTATTATCGTCTTCAAGAAGCTGAACAATGATAGTGCTAAAAATGGTAATGAGTTGAAGTTATGTTGAGGACGAACCGTGATGAGTATTTATGAGACTGATTACAATAAAAATTGCATTTTCTACTTATCTAACAGAAGAGTATGGCCCAGTTGTACCAATTGAACCACAGAAGACAAAGGAAATATTTTTCTACAATGATAAATTGTACAATGGGCTAGAAAGTTTACTTACAAGTTCTGCAAACTCCTATTAGGTGAAGGTACAGTTTTAGCACATTTTCTTCCATAATTAACACTTTAAAGAGCGAGATTATCAAGTACAAATTGATAGTTTAAAATACTGATTGAGAGAAAAGTAATTACGATTCCGCCAACTCAACTTTAGTAATAGCGATGGGTCTTGATCTGGTGCAGTACATTTTTCAGTAATACAATGCGCACACTTCAAGACCATCATAATTTCGATAATAATAATAAGGTGGAATGCACTTGATTATTTGGCTCCTCTTCAAGGAGGGAACACAAAATATAATTTAAAAGTACTGTAATCCTATTGTAACATTTTCCCCTGGCTGAAGATGATGACAGGTTAGAAAAAAATGGATGCGGGTGGAATTATTCGATATTTTCTATGAAGGCTATACGTAAATAGGTAACAAATGCATAAGAATGGAGCACTGGGACGCAATAGGTTTTAACAACTGGCGTAGGATTTTTATGGAGGCGGATATGTGTGTGCCTGAACCAAAAAGAATTTTGCTAGGAGCTAAGAGAAATCAATAAATCATCTTGACGATCACAGTTGACCATTGTGTGATTATAACATTACAAATGCCTTATCAGAATTGAATACAAAAATAAGTAGCACACACTTTTCGAAGTAATACTTGGATGCACATTATAGCCATCAAGTGCGACACAGAAAAATATTTTCACAGCTAATCAAATGTGGCAACGATTTACAATAAGCATTTGATGACACATTATTCCAGTCTACAATTTTCTTTCCTTTACACTGCAGAGTTCAAGAATGGGCGATGCTGCATTGAACTTGAGAAACGAGCTCTTTATGAAATGAGAAATCTAATATTAGATTTGATGAGAGTGTTACGCTGCACACACACATTTACCTTTAATGCTGCTAATTATTCTTTATTAACAGAAAATGTTACATGGACGCAAATCATGTTAAAATTAACACTGTGTGAAAAGATGTGTGTTGTGCATACGTGCTTCATTACAATAATGCACACCTAAGGAATAAAAATAATACCTAGAGTGAATTGATGTGCGAGTAGAAAATTGGATTGAACTTTTGAAGCAATTCTGTAGCACTGTACATTTTATGCGCTTCTGCACTTAAAACTATTGTGTGAATTCCTAGTATGCACGTTACGAACAAAGGATTTTATGGCTACAAGATGTACAGTTAAAATTACTTGCATGCTTATCCTAGAATTTATTGTTAGATTATCTCAACGAGTCATGATTAATTCTGGTGTGCAATAAGCAGTGACCCGTGCAATTTCAGGCTAACAAGTAAAAGAGTAGCCGCAATTATCTAATGAACAAAAGTATGGTGGTGATGAAGTTTCAATGTGTTATTTTCTTTTCTTTGATAAAAACACACTTGCAACAAAAGGTGTTTGTTTAATGCGACATCCTTTTAGTAAAATTATTATATTTTCATTGAATCAACGGACTAATAATTTTATTTACTGAAATCAGCACAGGCGTGCATTAAGACATTTCTGAACTGCGATTAAGGTTACTTAAGAATGCCATTTTCATAATATTTAATATAGGTGGATAGTTGTAAAACAAATATTATTGCGCTTTTAACCCGCTGATCATTCATAAATTTCACTACATGTGTAAATGTTTTAATACACATAATTAAGGATAATAACTTTATTTTTGTTAAAACTAGCTATAAAAATTTATTTTACTTTTGTTTTGTAGAACAAGGCCGTAAAATAAATCTTTATGATAGATAAAAGGAACACACTTGATTTGAAAAATGATACTCAACATTAAATGTATGCATCTGTGTATGTGGCCTGGATTATGATAGGTATTAGATTTCAGCACAGAAGGTGGCTCCATTTCATTAAATATAAAAATTAGAAAAATTGTAATCTCTGTATTGGTCCTGTTTTTATTTGTTTATTTTTGGTACACCGATTCAATGATCAAATTAATTCTGGCCTAGTTAATCCAATCCCAAATCAAACTACGTATGTATCTGTTACCACTTTAAAATAATACTTGAAGGTGTTATTCTGAAGATAATGCTGTCCACAGGACATGTTATAATTCCCTTTTCAAACTACCCTTTGCAAAAACAGACACAAAGATTCACAAAGGCGAAAGAAAAGACGGCGACATGACAGGGGATTGACTGACCACAGACGACGTACATAAAAAAGTCCTCAATTCCATGGCCAAAAATGGGAGTAAGTGAGTAACATTAGCAGCAATAGTAACATTTTCACACAGGAAGACGCTGCCACGCTACGTTGTTTCGAATAAATGATTGCAGACTCTAATCGTAAGTTGAATTGAAATTGAATCTGGTCGTTAGTAGTTAGTAACAGCAGCAGAAGCACAAATGTACCTGGCATGTGGCAATAAAATAGGTGTAGTTGGCAAGTCCCCCTGTCATGTTCTGTACTTTTATGGACAACAAAGTGCGAACACTGTCTTTTGTTTGACTGTGAGTGAAAGAAAAGTACTTAATTAGAATTTATTTTTAGCCCGCGAGTGTGACTCAATTGACCACATTATTTTTAAAAGAATGGAAAGTACATACATGTTTGATTTAGTCATAAAAGAGCTCAATCTCTTTTCGTTAGTTTCTTTTTCTATTTAAAAAATAGACCAGAGTAAATTTCGAAATCGATGTGAAAGAACTCTACACTCAATTGATTAACCAAAATCAAAAATGACAGTATTTAAGGAGATGAGTGAGATAGACTTTCAGATGAAAATGGTATCACTGATCATTGGAACGTGACAATAAAATCTTACAATATTCATATGTAATTCGCTCAAATGCTTTTAGTTTAATGATGTTTCAACAATTTTATTGTGACCTCAAATTGAAAGTACTTTCTTCTGTTTCCATTCTGGAAAAGATCAGTTTTTCTAAATATTAAGAGTATACATTTCGTGCCAGTGACCTATCTTATCCTCTTCTAGTCTCACGTTCATCTCAATGTCTCCCAATAAATGAAATAAAGTATTATGAGAAAGTATTATTTCAATTCCAAGGAAAGTAATCTATACCTATCATGAAAAGTCTTTAGTACAATATTTGTGTGTCTCCTAATAAAAACGAATGAAACAGTACAATACCGAATGTGCACTGTGCGTAGGCAATGATCATCCCAGACAAAAATTTGATTTAAATTAATGTGTGTGAAAAACAAGAGTAATCTCAAGATGAGTAAATTGTAAGAGTTTGAAACAACCACTGCAGTTAGTTTTCTGAAGAGAAAGGGGGCCAACTAAAAGTGATATCCTTCCATACAAGCAATATTGCATCCGTTAGAAGAAAAATAGTAAAAGTTTGAAAACAGAGTCTTCATTTAGTTACCCACTGACTTCGACAATGAGCTACGGCAATAAAACAAAATAGACCAATGTGTACACAATTTATTTAAATGTAAGAAGAACAAAAAGTCCAAAAACACAATAATCTAGACAATGACGCGAAAATATTTTGGCATAAGTGAAAAATGCGTGGATGCATTTTATGTGACCAATGCTTGCGTTGCGCGTTCACATTTTCTTGTGCTGGTTTTTTTACACAATTGTAAATCCACCCCAAACAACAAAACAAGAGCAAAAATCTCTTCATTCGGTTTGCTTTCTTGTTGCAATAAAATAGAAACAACGCGTCATCTCCATATTTGCACCTGTCTCAATAAATAGTTACGCGCATAAAAGTCCAATTCATTTTGAGCGAATATTAAACTGATTTTCTACTTTTTAAATTTGATTTTGATGGTACGGCGCACGGTTTGTGACGTGTGACGTTGCCGTTTAAACGGCATTACACATCCTGCCTAGAGTCGCAGCGATAATCCCACACTCTATTTTTTTACACGACGAAGGCGGTCTGACGGAGTTGTACCACTCCGAGCAATAAATATTGCACACAACTGTGCGATGGATGAGTCACATTAGTTAGCTGTGATAAACTCACTAATTATAAATAGGAGGTCTGAAATACGAGTTTTGTTTTTTCGTTAGGGGAAATGAAAATGTTGCACAGAATTAGTTTTCCCTTGAGGAAAAGTCTGATTTGTCGTAAGCATATTTATATGTATTATTGCATTGGTTCACCGGGCATTGCCCTGTGCGATGTGCATTTAATTTTGTTCATTATTAGACGACAAAATTATCACATTTAGTGACACTTGTTTCCTCTTGGTAAAATCTGTCTACCACTCAAAGAGAAAATCTCTGGTGGTCTCAGTCAAGTCAAAGCACCCGCCCATCACAAATTTTTAAACAGAAAGTTTTCTGCGACACGACTGGTTCATGAAATGAATAATTCATTCGACAACGTTCTTCCCGGCTTTATCCAGATTAATGACGACTTCTACCCCACCGCTAATAAATTTTATTAGTGTGTGAACGGAGAGATCTTACATAGGTATTCAATGTCGCATGCAAAGTGGAAGACAAGAAAACTAATTAGCACTCAGGTTTAAGAAACTACGCGAATCTTCTTTTCGGCTCTCCTCGTTGTCATTCAAGTGTGAGCTAGAGATAGGAATGGAAGTGTGTGCCGAATAACAGGAAAATCCTTCCTCAACAATATTATTTTGAAGGAGATAATAAAACTTCATGCATTATTCAATTTCGTATTTATTATATATTGGCTTCACGTCATGCATTTCGAAATATATTTCTTCCACTGTGAAAAATTGGTGCTGCTGCTCGGTGCTCTGCTGTAGGCAAGATTTACCACAACAGGTGAAATTGCAATGCTCCTTACTGCTTACCAAGTCTGTGTATTATTTTTAATAGTTGATAATCCACCTCGAAAATAGCGCTCTGTCGTACTTCCAACTCGCAGTCATAAATTATTTTATACTCCACCTGCTAAGAAGCAATTTGCCGATACCAATTTTAACTGAAATGAGACCACTCAATCGTAACAGCCGAAAAACAATTTTCCCTTCACTGTAATTAAATTAAGCTTTAGGTTGGGTGGAGACAACTCAGCAGATGACAAATGAGGGTGGTCTCTTCTTGCACACTCCGCATTCTCATGTGAATTTCACACTTTATTTTGGAGCGAAGAAAGTATACAGTACTTTGCAGATAATAAAAAACTTTCTGCAACTGACTTAAACTATTTTATGATTTTAAGGAAGAAGATTTGTAAAAGAAGAGTACTGCATAAAAGTGAGTAGTGATTCAAAATAGAACCGGTCTTACGAGCATCAAACTTTACTCTCAAACATATTATTGCCGAAGTAGTTATAATTACAGAACTAATTAAAATTATCCTTTTGCACGTGCTTTGAGTAGTTAATATTCGTGAATTTATTTAGTCACTAGAGACTGAGACAAGCAATAAAAGATAAATTTGAATTTAGCGAAATTAGTATAGAATACATGAATGAATACATGAAAAGCAAGCACCCGATGATATGAGCAAGTAATAATTTAAGATCTCATACAAAACCCTCTCAAATTGCTTGTTACAAAAGAAAAACATTTTATTGCACTTGGTGCTTACAGATTCATGCATAAATAATTTGCGCAATATTAGAATCGCTGTAGTAAAAACCAATAAGATATAAGTACAGCCGCAGCAGAACTACATACATTGGCTCTCAATCAATACTGATTTGAAATTCAAAGGGCTGGAAGCCTCAACTGTAACCAATCGTCGGGCGTAAAAAATGTAGATTTGTCATTGTAACATTTAGTAGGTAACCCAAAAACTAAACGATTTTCTCGATTAAGGACCTCACGTCAAATCATTTTACTAATTTTTCAGTCACATTCAAAAATCAGTTGTGGGACACTGAAAGGCGAAAAACATCTAATCAAATCCCAAATGCCAATTGAATTGCCACGAAACACTTTTTTCTATTGCCTTCATTCCATCTCACACAGACAATTGTTTCACACCATTACCTGCTCGTCGTTTTTTCTTAATAACATGCTAAAAAGTGAATTGTTTAAACATGTAATTTGCCATACAAAGCCCAGCAGCAGGTGCAGGGTCCTTGTCACAAAAGGTGAGAGTAGGTTAAATTGCCCAATAGTAAAAAAAAGTTTCTTCTAATGAAAATGAAATTACACCTAAAAATAAACACAGCACGTACTTAACACAAGTATGTCATAGAGAAACGCTTAAGATACATATGTATGCTTCCAAGAAAAATATTGTGCATAATATTAGACTTATAAATGTATTCAGAAGCCCATTCATTAATATCTCCTGAGCAAATAATCTCGTCAGCATCAGTGACGTTGAAAATGAAGAAAGTTTAAGCGTCCCTTCTCTTCATTAATTTAGATGCTAAAATCAATATAACCTTTCAGTTTCATACAACAATGATGCACGATGCATGCAAATACTCATTAAGTGCGCATACTCATTCCATAAAGCTGGGCTTATATTTTCTGTTTGTGTTCATTATTTATAAGCTCAATAAGAATAAGAAATATAATGGTCATTATAAATACCAGTTACGTATACTTACCTTGACAAAGTCAAAAGTCTTATTTTTCACCAGCAACGTAATTTCTTCGTAAGAATGTTTCGCGCTTGCTAATAAAAATTGTTTAAAATGTAATTTGTGAGTGTTTTGTACTTTCTTTTAAAGCAACGCAACTAGTTTCATAAATCTCATTCAACTAATAAACAGGACACAATGACAAAAACTGAAAACAAAACACGGCATAGCTTTTGAGACTTGAGAGTACGAGCTATGATTACAAATTAAAATTGTTTGACACAGAGTAACACGAAGTATTGTCACTAAATCTTTACCGGGAATTAATGATGACACGCTGACACGCTTAGAACAAAAAACAATAAACTAAGCCCTTTCCCTTTAATAAAAATGTATCGTGCAAGATGAAAATATTAGATTCTGTTGCGGCAAAACTGCATTATGAGATTGTCTTGATCAAAGGATGCGCTCAGCAATTATCTGGCCAGAGGGCTCATTTTCTGCCAAGAATAGAAATATTATTTTCTTTTGATTAACGACCATTCATTAATTTTGTTTCGGGCGAAAAATGGAAGAGAACTGAAGGCGATCTATGTTGTGCTCATCTTCTTCCAACGTTGTTTAGTTCTTTCCTTTGTATGCGCTCGCACATGACATGACTTGACACTTGCGTATATCCTCTCTCTCTTACCAAACAAAATGTTTGTCTTTTTATCTATCAATTCCGATCACATCACATAGAAAGTTAATCACTGTTCAAAACATATTTATTCCTCAGCATTGAAGATGACGGGAGATAATTGTAATGAGTAGATGAGAAGATTATTGCGTCCATCTTCATTTCCATACAATTGAGCGCTCACAGGCATGTAATAAAAATTTGGTCAATTGTCGAGGTGCACAGAGAATTCAAACATGACGCAGGTCGTTCATTTACTCCTTATTTGCATACAAAACGAACACAATTCATCAAATAGACCGTGTCTGTGCGTAATTATGTTGATAAGCTGAGTGTGCTTTACAGCGTTATCTTGAGTTACTCTTTATATAATAGGCCACTTCTATCAACAATCACTCTTTTCTCAGATGCACTTCCTCATTCAGAATTATCAAGAGGGAACTGAATAGGATACAGGGAGACAAGTTCTCGTGTCTGTGCGGAAGCAGATAATAACCTTTTCTTACATAAATCTTTTCAACCAAAATTTGGTCACCCAAACTTCCTCTCCAGATTTTTATCAGATAATTGATAAATATTTTAGACGAAAACTGAATAACGTTTGACAAGTAATCAAAGGATAATTTATTGCACTGGTTTTATTGACAAATATTGTATATTGAATATGAAATTATGTACGTCACGTGTAATGTTATTGCAAATGTCTATACACTTGACTTCACTCGGATTGTCACAATCAACGGTTATTCCGATTTCCTTTTGCTTACGTATCCACTCTTTGAATCCCGCGAGAATTTTATTAAAAAACGATTAACGTCACGATTTTAACGAGGACAATTTATTATAATTAATTCAAATTCAATACAATGTCCTTCTGACGTATGATTACTTTCCAGTTTCTAACCGAGTCTATTAAACTGTTGCTGTCCTGCCTGGAATCAATTGCACTGAATCGCTATATCCACAACCACTTCCAAAAACGAATGTCCCAGGATAACAAGGATAATACTGTGGTACGCACTTGAGTCACCGTCGCCGTACCTTATTTTACATATTTGTGCATAAGCCAAGTCCGAAAAAACTGTTAACAATAACAGTGTATTTATAACGTGTGACTAAAAAGTTGTGCCTCACATCTAGAATATTTTTGTGCGAGGAGCACTAGCATTGTTTCCCTTTCAAACTACGATAACACAATGATGGTTGATTAAAAAGTTTTTCATGCAACGGACATACAAAGCATTGTGGTCTTATGCATAAGTACATAAGGAGATTGCCCATTGCTTCTCGCATCCTATAATATGTAAAATAGAGAGCACGGTACGCAGTCTAAAGTGCTCACCATTTTTACCTGCTTCATTGTTGCAACCGAACCAGTACTTGTGTATCTTTGTGCGATTTAGTTTATACAATAAAAGATTTTTTTTATTCTCAGGCACAGTTTCGTTCTTTGTACATATAAATATATTACAGATTCTCATCTGATAGATATAATATAACTTCAGCTTCATCATCATCATCACAACCACCCCATCCACCTCACAAAAATTTTATCGTATGCTCTTTCATAATGTGTCTACCTGCTGAAGATACCTGTCCGTGTGTATAGAATAAATTGGATTCAATTTTTGAAAGGGGGTGGCTTTTTCTCCCCTATAGTGAACACAACTTTAGACGGTATAGAGAAGCATTCGTTAAACTTTACTGCGAAATGGTAATCCTCATCATGTTCACAAAAGTTGTGAATGCCGATATATTTCTGTAAGGGTAGCCCGCCTCCGAACAGCGCAAGGTAAACTTGTGGACAGACAGAAGATGCGGAGGCGACGATAAGAAACAAATCTGTTTGTTCATACGGTCATCTTGCGAAAAAGACAAGGTGGAGGATTGTCACTTAATAGTATTATGACGATGACTGCACCTGTATACCGCTAAATCATTTTCAGATGTATGCAAACCTTCATTACCTTTGGATTGGAATTGAATGCGACTCATTGTTTAATCAGCTCACATCTCCGAGTCATTCTCGTATATCCCTTTGATTATGTGTACGTCTCCACAAAATCTTATGATGATACATTCAGGTGTATGTATTAAAATTAGAAGATGTGGTTTTTGTTTCACTTGCTGCATCTCCTCTTTTTCACCTCTGTAGTTCACTTGTTGCAGGTATAATCAAAAAAGGGACTTAGCTAGACAGACACATTCATTGTTATTATTATTATGCTTTTTGCATGAGATGTGATGCATTGCATACTAATGGGCGCATAAAATATATAAATGCTTACTCAGAGCATTACCAAGGCACAGCCTCAGTGCTTCACTTGATTTTTGTCTTGAGAGTTGATAGGGATCATTATTACACATTCGTGCTTAGCTGGTGCCTAGTGAAGCTAGAAAATTGTGCGCATCCAAACTTTACATATTGTGGAGTTTCAATTGCTTTTTTATTGAAATGGGATGGAGTTTTGATGTCGATGATGATAATATGGTTATAAAATATGTCTTGCTTGATCCCTCATGTGAACAATGTGTGGAGATTTTTTTTGTGAACCTGGTAAAAAACTGTAGAGCCGAGTTGTTTTCTAAGATTCACCTGTTACGAGGAAAAAGAATTCGATTCCACAGGTTGTTTTTAGATGGATGTATGGACAGAGTAAAAATTATTGCCTTTGTGTTCATGTGAGTAATTTTGATTGATTGAGCACATGAATGCACGAATTTTCCTGCAGAAAAATAAAAAAGTTGTTGATAATTTTTGAAGAAAAATTGCTGCTTTTTAGAGTTACTCATCTTTTTACTGCTGCTGCTTGACTGCTTGTTTGTGGTCTATAGATGAATCATGAAGACGTTTTGTTATTAAACGCGGTAATTTTATTACTCGGTCGTATTATGTTATAACTTTTACTTGTGAATCGATGAAATAATAAAAGATTTTTGAGAAAAATCGATTTTTAAGCTTTTTGTATAAATTTTGCTTTTGCTTCCTTTGAACGTCACGACAAACAAAGTTGCTGTGAAGAACGTGTTAAAATTATTGTACAGGTGCAGTTTCAATAAGAAAATGTGAAATCTGGTTTTATTGGATCGATAGATTAGCCCTAAAACTTAACATTTTATGCAAAACTGGGTTTGGTATTCATATGTTGTGTAATGCTGGATAATGGAAAACAAACTCGCTCGGAATTGTATAGTATATTGTAAGACAAATCCAAAGGAAATCGAAGGTAATGTTCCAATCCATGTTGTTTTATTGCTTGTTAGGCATTTTGATTTTTATTGTTGTTTACTCATTATTTTTCTCGTGATGTTCAAATTCCATAATATCCGCTTGTTGCACACCAAACGATCGACTTAAATTGGCTGTCAGTTTATGTGCGTGTACCTTGTTAGAGATACATGAAATCCACCAAAATAATATAAACCATGGGAAGAACAATTAAATTCCTGTATTAAAACATCATTTTATTTTACAAATACAAATGCAAGCTCATGGGAAGTTTTTTCTTTTCCTTTACGAACATTGCGCAGACGGTATGCTACATACAACTTTCATCAATTATTATTACAGTTCACACACAAAGAATACATAAAATTGGTCAGCCGCTATTATTTCCTACTTTTAATTACCTTCCACTATTTAATTTTGCTATCAAATCTCACTGCAGTAGCCCATTGTATTTACCGAGTTGAGTAATTGCTTTATCGTACGTAGTAATAAAATGGTTTACTTTTGCATAAGACCACAAAAAATATTTTCACAGTGGATTACTTAAGCCCGATATATACAAGGCTACACGATACTGGGAATTAAATACGATTACCGAGTACAATGAAATGAATCATACATTTTAAAAGAAATTAACTCATCTTTCTTGAAATAAAGATGGCGAGGTGCGACTGAGATTTTCGGGTACCTTCTGAGCCTTGCTTGTCGGCTTCAGAATATTCAAATTAGAGACGCAAAAGCAATCTTTTTACGTCATCCTTCGATGCGATAGTTTTCTTGTGAAAACCACACCTATGATGATTCAACTTCACGCTGCAAAATCTGTCCGGACCTATTGATAAAATATGGCTTTTGTGTCTAATTTTTGTAATGGGATTGTTTCAACGTTCTTAAGTGGTCTGTAAAATTGTGAGCAGATTTTTCATCTTTTTTAAGACTTTGCTTTTAAAGGCTTCACAAAATGATTCATTTCGGTGATTCAAGCCGCCATGGAAGAGTTAACCCGGCATTCTATCCACTCATGCACTTTCGATATGCTTGTCTNGATTCAAGCCGCCATGGAAGAGTTAACCCGGCATTCTATCCACTCATGCACTTTCGATATGCTTGTCTGCACTTCCCATTCCACTCATACCTGAGTCATCTCTCTCTGGTCATCCTCGTCACATCAGTTTAATTATCTTTTCAGTTTTCACTTGTTTCACTCCCTAATAAACTATACCTTTATGGTGGCGTTATAAGGAATGAAAGAGGATATTATGTCTGTTTCAATTGTAATTTTATTTCACCCTCGTCTGAATATTCGTGTCTCCCTCCCTCCCTGTCTCATATTTCGCTATGCTAATCGTCTGTGTCAGGTAAGCAAATCTGTCTAAAAAAATAAATTTGGACCAGAAATCCTTTTGTACACTAATAGTGAATAAATAGAGGGTGTTACACATTTCACAGTGAACGAGTCAAGTGCAACGAAGGGGACGTCGTCAGAGCCACAGATGCATAAATGCGTACTCTATAAACAAAAATGTTAAGCCTTTTCTGCCTCCACCCTTAACCCTTTTCCTGTCCCTTTCCTGCATGCAACATGCAACCCATAGATCATTCAAAAATATCATAAGATCGGGAATCCCTAATCATGTACCAAAATATTCATTGATGTATTTTGTATCAGCATCATATTACCCTCGTATATTCTGTTCCGTTTCTTTCCTTCCAAGCTCTGTTATAACTCGAATTGTATTTTTGAAAGTTTGAAGCAAAACTTTTATTAAACTACTTGCACAAATCCTGGCATATCAGGCACCAGCATTGCACCGTGATAATCACCACCGGCACCATTTTTTGTTTAAGTGCATTGAGAGCTTTTATTTACATGCAACCTTTTCAGGCAATATTAGGAATATGCAACAATGGAATAGTATTGCATTTTATTATCTCTCCTAGAACGTGACTTAAAGGTGCCTCTCGGCTCATCTCATCGTGATACTATAATTGAAGGCACAAAGAGTGAGTGAATATGAAATATTCAAACAATTTTTTTCTCACTTTTCAGGTGTACGACTACATTCTACGCTCCATTGGTTTTGTATCTCCATCTTCCAGGATGCGTGCAAGTCTCCATAAAACTCCTAAATAGCCTGGACACATGCAACATGACGCACCAAAGTGACTCTCAAAGTCAAAAAGGGGTGCCATTTTTGTTGTAGGAAAAAGTCGCCTGGGGCTGAGCTTCAGAAGGTGGTTTGGTTTTGGCTCTTCTGATGATGCAGAAACAAGCGTCAAGACAAACTATCTGACTGGAGTAAGGGGTGCCATTTTTGTTGTAGGAAAAAGTCGCCTGGGGCTGAGCTTCAGAAGGTGGTTTGGTTTTGGCTCTTCTGATGATGCAGAAACAAGCGTCAAGACAAACTATCTGGCTGGAGTGGTCTGATCACTAGAGTTGTCCAACTTGTTCGCTTATTTCCTTACGGTCAACAAACAAAATCCGTGGCCATCATCAGTAAAATACTATCATGGAAAATTTTAAGCCCTAGACCCAAATAATAATACACGGATTTTGGCCTTTCCCCGAAACAGGTTGTAGCCAGTTGGATCAGTTCTTGTTTACTTTAGAAGAGGAATTATATTGAGCATCTAGACCTGCGTCCACTCTTTCCCCAAATTATTGTTTGTGTACCTGGATATCATTTTTACATTACTATAATGACTTTTAAGCGGAGATTATTGTTTTCCCCGGCATAAAAATATGGATTAATGCTTGCTTTGCTTGTTTCCAGTGTCAGTCAATGCCAAAGGTTGCAACATTACAAATAATAACGTAATGTAAAACATTTCAAAGTGAGCCAGGTGTTTATTATAGAACCCACTATTTTGTGTACATTCCAATGTCACGGATAATAGCGTAATAATCATTTTATATAATAAACCCGTACATATTTCATGCATGTTATATAATTTTGGCTATACGAATATGAACAAGTTGTCAGAATTTGTATAATCAAGCAAGAAAAATTTACTATTGGCAGGGGGACTGCAGCAGTCAGTCAGCCTGTGCCAACTAGACAATTTGACATTGATTCCCTTTTTACTGCAACACAGCAGAAAGACGAAGAAAAGTTGCTTTATATATTTCTGTACTTACGATAACTATTAGCGTCTATGCTGACGATGAGGAGGATGGACAGAGACTTGTTGACCTTCTAACAACAGAAAAGAAGCTTGAGTGGAGCATAAATAATGATAATAATGCGCTTGCCTGCTTTTATTGTTGCGTTTTCAGTTTAAGTCAAATTGCTGTACAATAATGCGGGAACTGTGGTAGCGCGCTCTCTACTCGCTACAGGTTTTTTTTGCGTCAACTTGTGAGATGAAAGAAGTCGATTTATTACACTCACCTTGAATGGCACTTGGTACTGTCAAGGGCTCTTCAGCACTTGCTTAATTTTTCTCGATAAGATAAGAAGGCGAAATGAAATACGTGTATGGTTAGTTAAGAGATACGTTCATGTTGAATCCCAGCATATTATACTAAAACTACTTTTAATACTTTTGGTAGATTGGCTAAAATAAAACATCAAAAATATTATTTAAAATGACAAGGTAAAATACATAGGTAGTATTTTTAAACAACAATTGTAGCTGGATAATCACTGCCGACTGCTCAAAATGATGAGACAAAAAATAAAACAAAGCTTCTAAGTTTGAATGACAAGCACTGTTAATGCATAATTGTGGTAAATAGTTTACTAAGGGCCTCTTAACGCTTAATCTAAGGTTGAGTTTACCAATTTTGTACATTTTCCCTTCTCATATGACAAGAAAGTTTTCACTTGTAATTGTATGAAAACATGTAAAATATTGGATTCATTAATTTTACTTGCATTTTTACAAGAGAAAGTGGTACTTGTAAAAATGTCACAATAGATGATTATTTATTTACGCAAGTTTTCGAAAAATAAGATTCATCAGTTTCACTAATATATCTAAGGCAAGCTAAACGCCTCACCTTTTCAAATCTATAATATTTTTGTTGCATTGAAATTATTAACTATAAAACTGCGAATAGAGGAAACGGTCTGTAAAATCTTGAGATTGGGACACTTCAGTATTTTTCTTTATACATATATGACAAAGAATAATATGTAACAATGAAATCGTACAGATAAGATTCACACATGTACATTTTTCTTTTAAAGTCATTATCGTCAAGCACATCATGATTACTCACGTAATTGGTCTACCACAAAGGACGGATATTAAATAAGAAGAAAATTGCCACCCATCCTGAGGATGAGGAGGTGAGCACACGAGCTCGAGAGCTCATCTTCCCTCCTCTTTTTTTCTTGCACAAGTACGATTGTGTTGCATGTTTCATTTTTATTGCCATCATTCTTTCAAGCAAAATGCACTTTTCTGCTGCAACATGAAACACGATCAAGAGATTAAATTGCATAACTTTATCAAACACACGGACTCATACATGAGTAATCAGTTAAGATGATCAACAGTGTAAATTTTCTGAGTGGCTGGGATTCCTTTTCTTTTCCGTCCTTTGTGTCATGTCCACAAAGACATTTTTTTCAGTCACTGGCATTACGATTTATTAGCGTTTATTTATTATTTACAAAAGCAACTAAAACTTCCTATTTGATTTGATGTGCACCTACATACTTAGAAAAAAGTGTTTTCTTTATATACTATCAGGATAAAATATTTTAATGGATGACATGTCAATTGAATCTTAAGAAATGAATTTGAACAAATGTCAATTTACATTTTACATTGCGCGTCACTCAATCATTTTAATGGTATGATAAACCTTCAAGCTCACTAATCATGAATGAGTGAGGAAACTTTAAGAACGACTTAATGATATTTGTGGCCAGTTAGCGCAGTTTATCAATTGCCACATAGTAATGCAAATGATACAATATCTGTAAAGTGGTCATACTTTTTCCAATACAGAATTAGGTAGATTGACACAAAAATTTGTAACACTGTATACATAACATTATTAGGCTTATGTGTGTTTAGAACTTTGCCTGAACTATCAAAAGTCAAGTGAAATTAGACTCGCCTCAAGAATTGAATAAATGGTGCATGGGATGTTTGATGTTACTTGAGAATGACTGCATAACTCGGATTTGGTCTGACGAGAAGAGCGTGAGAAACGAGGCTTTAATTAGCTTCTGTGAGAAAAATTACACTTGAGCTTGTTGATGATGATGAGGGCGTTTGATGATGTGACTTTTGAAGGTGACTTTCATCATGCTGAGGATCAAAAACAGAGAGTCATTTATTGTGTAACTCGATGATGAATGAATACTTCAAACAAAACGATTTAATTCTTCCCTGGGCAAAGACAGAAATAGAATTGGGGTCAATCTTGTTTACTTTAGTTCTAGTTTCGTGTTATTGAAATAATTTATTTTTTCCATTTGATACTTTTTTCATTGATACACAAAGTCTCAAATAAATAACTTTTGTTTCCACTATTATGAAACTAATAACAGATACTAAATTAGGCATTAATTATTACAGATTAATATAATAATAATTATAACGCACGGCCAAATCCTAGGCACAACGAAAAAAAGGAATTGTCTTCCTTGTAATTGCTGTAATATAATTCAATTAAGGATAGGCAGGTAATTATTATTAAACAGCAAGAATTATGAATAAGGCAGTTATTATATAAATCTTTTTGTTCGAATATGAACGAGTAAATAAAGTATAAATCATAATTACTTAATTACTTATTATTGAATAATTTAAGGTAGTTTTTCAGAGCAAAGAGTTGCAATTAATTGTTCTGTTAATAATATTTTATTAAATTATGACATTACTCAGATAAACTCGTCCCAAACATTTTAATTTTAATATCAAACAAGGAAGATCCATTCTCAAATACAATCCCTCGTAGGAAATTAAAATACGCCTTAAATAAATAATTAATTAGTTCATTAGTGCAGGCATACAAATGGCTTTTTCCTTTGTTTACAAAGATAGTTTATAAGAAAACCTTTTATTAAATGGATAAGGTTTTTGTTGATTATCACATATCCAACTAGAACTTAACATTGGTCGCCACATGATTAAATGCTTTGTTAATGACGCACGCTCCCTTTTAAATGATACTAGTCTT